>CABHPH010151528.1:0-44221 GCA_902168325.1 Peromyscus nudipes
TGAACATCGTTTAACTCTGAGTTATTTTTTATGTTCACTTTACTATTCACAGGAAGAACCTGTAGCTTAAAGAGGTAACTGTCTTGCTTGGGTGAAATTGCTTGAGAATGTCAGAACAAAAATATAAGCCTTCTTTGATAACTTAATTGGGGTCTACGTTGCGTGCTAGTCTTGATGCACTTGAGACAGCCCAAGTTTCTTCCCATCATTTATGGCATGCAGTTACAGAGGAAACAAAAAGCTTTAACTCGCCTTGCTGGCTAATGTTAAATTTATTTGAAAATTACGAAACCGGTGAGATGATTATCTACTCCATTTTGTCTCTTCGTTTCCATACCTTCCAGATTAGCAGTCCATTAAATCATCCAAAACTGCATCTAAGCCCCCACTTCATCACCATCAATCTCACTACAATCACCCCCACCCTTACTAACAGGGTTGCAAATGCATCGTGCCTTCCCCCCACCATCTCCACCATCGGTACACAACAACGCCAACTCACTCTACCTCAGGTTCAATCGTTTTTAACTTCTTCACACAGAAAGCGACAGAGCTGTGATTGCTTGCACAAGTATCTAAATAACCAAATCATTACCATCTAGTTATTTTATGAATAAAAATAGTGAATTCAATTTGGTTTTCCGGATGTCAGCAGAAATGTTTCAGTGAATGTAGCATCTATTGTGGCTGATGAAGCCCTTTAAGACCATCAGTGTATTGTAATAATAAGTCTGTAAAGAAATTGCAAGAGAAAAATGTATTCATATTTGAGATGAAAATGTACTGAAGTGAAATATTCTTTACATCTTCAAAAAAACTGTATCAACATCTGTGTGCCGCTTTTGTAAAGAAGGCTGTGACAGGTGTTTGGCTGTAATGTATCTTAGGAGGGGCAGGAATAATTAGACATTGTTAGAGAAGGTTTTCAGGAGGAAGTTGTATTTTCCTGAATGATATATGACGTAAGAGCAGATGAGAAAATGACTGGGACAGGGAGAAAGTGTTGGTGGAGGATGAGAGGGTGGAAAAGAGGGAATGACGTATTATATAATGGCTTTGGGGACTGCAAAGCCTAGCACATAGGAACCATGGGAAAATGTCATTGTGATGTGAGAATTAGAGACCTGGAAGATCTACCTTGTGTGCAACTGACCTGAGCACTGACGAATCCTTTTTGCTTATAGATTTGTCTTCATATGTCTGTCTTCATAAGAGCAGGGCAGGTGTGCATGAAGACCAGGTGTTGATATGGGATACCTTATGCGACTGCTTTCCTCCTCATTTATTGAGACAGGGTCTCTCAATGGAAACCACAGCTCACCAGCTTGCTCAGGGGATCCCCACTCTCTACCTCAAGAGCCCTGTGATTACATATAAATTGCCGCACCTATCTGGCATTTATAAGGTGACAGAGATCCAAACTCAGGCCTTCATATTTGCATGCCAAGCCTTTACTGACTGAGCCATTTCCCCAGGACAAATATGTCTAATCATCCACGCATATTAATGTTCCTGTCTTAACAAATTCATCCTTGTGCCTGGTAGACAATGAAAATAGTGTCCTGCATTTATGAAGACCCGAGTGTAGAAAATAATATCAATTCCAAACTACAAATTTTTTAAGTCTTCATGACACTTATCTTCACAACTCATCAACTTATACTCAATTGATCCAACGTTCTTATTAATCTATTGAATTTTATCATTAACCATATTTATAGGCTCTTCATAACTTCATAATTTTCTATAACTTTCATTATTATAGTTAAAACATTTTCAAGTTGAGAAGTTCAAGCATTTAAACATTATTGATTTCATCTGCTCTTTCAGATTATTTATGGGCCCACTTTCTCCCTAATCTTTCATTTCACCTGATAAAGTTGAAGTAGCGTCTTGGCTTTCACTCACCCCTTTTAGCCAACATTAATTCACTCAGCTTTATCTTCTTTTTGGCCCTTATAGCCCTGAGAAATTAAAAATTGACATTCAATACACCATGTATTCTTCTTTTATTCTTTTTCTTCTCCATTTCCATAATGTGTCCATTTTATGATCCTACTCCTCAATTGATTCCCATGACACATCATTTGTGTAGCTGAATTTTCACCAGTTTCTGACTTATCTTGAGACACAGACAGATGTTCTAGTTTCTTCCCTGTTCTGGAACTCCAGTTTTGTTCTAGGTCCCCTTTTCTCTGACTTATATTTTGATATTAATTTTCATATTTCACCTCATACATTTAATTAAACCTATAAAGCCTAAGTGTAAGATATTTAGGTGAGTAGGATATTGAGTATATCAGTTGGACACATAATTATGCTAGGAAAATAAACACGCTATTCTGGATCTTACATTTATAATGTTTGTATCCTGCTCATAATTTTCTAGGCAATTTAAACTCCCCATGTAATCTTTCGGCTTCTTGGTCTATCCATCTGTTTTTATTAGTTTATGAGTTTAAAACTTTTAATAATGCTACCCCATAGGTGTAGCTCTACAAGGACTGTGAAGACCTTCTTACATTTTTATCTTGCTAATGAAAACATGGTATAATAATCACCATAAACTAACAGCTATAACACACTAGTCCCTGAATGTGCAATGCTGAACTACAACAGAAGCCCACTAAGATGGATTCACTGAAATGTTCTCTGAACTACACTTTGGAGGTGTGTCCTTCCCCCAGAAAAGTCTTTACAGAATCTGGGATGGTATGGCCCCCAAAGTCAGATTGAGTATTTGATTCACTTTTGCTTGTTGGAGGGAGAAACAGCACCCTGAAGCCTGTGACCTGGAGTCATTACCATGGCTGCCATACCCACCCAGTGATATAAATAGTGAGACTGCAATCTGCAAAGGACACTGGGAAATACGGTCCAGTCTCTACAGAAAAGGAAGGAAGGAAGAGTCTGAAATGGGGCAAGTGGATGTCAATCTGTGCTGCACTTATCAAAGGAAATGTGCATGTTTCTAGTTGCTGGTAGGGACTGAGAAATACAAAAATGAAAACAGATAAAAATTAAAAGGTGGGGGGTGTGATAATTTTTTGTAGAAACATTAAATCTAAATTTTATATGTATTCTATAACTATGATTTAAACATTTTTCATATTACTATTTTACGTTAAATAAGAATGTTTAGGAAGGTGAAAGTTATTTGTCTGGAAAGCAACCATATTCCATAATACCAAGTATTACATGTATTCATACTATATAACACAATTTGGTAGACATAAACATGAGCTGAAGGAAACAAGTTGCTTGAGTTGGAAGAGCAGGAGTTGTTTTCATGTCCTAACACCTTGCACGTGGACTTCAACTGGTGGTCATAGAAGATTATCAAAGAAAGCCCCAAACATGAAGTCTCTGGAAGCATGGGTTTTGAAAAACACTAGATGACCTCAGCATAGAAACTCCAGAGACTCCTGTACAGGTTCCAGATAATGGATGGAGAGTAAATGATGATGTACACGTCAGGAACTGGGGCTTTGGACTGCAGGATGACTGCTCGATTGTCTGTTGTCAGGGTGAACCAAAAGCAGAGTTTCGGTGCAATGGTGTCCATAACAGTGAGAACCAGACACATAAAGTCATTAATTTCATGTGTGCTCTCTATCTTATAATAATAATTTCGTTAGATCAGGTGATGTCAACTGTGTAAAGTGTTTTGAGTACTTCAGAATAAAGCTACAGAATTTGGATAATTTTAAACATTTTATCGTGAGATGATTATGGTTGTCTATTGTTCAGTGGGCCCAGTTCAAATCTACATTTTAACATTATATTATATTTGAAAGATTGATTTAAAGTTGCCATTGCTGTAATGAAACACCGTGACCAAAAGCAACTTGGGGAGGAAAGGGTTTGTTCCACCCACAGTTCCATGTCACAGTTCATCATCAAAAGCAGTGAGGGCAGGAACTCAAGCAGGGCAGGAACCAGGAGGCAGGAGCTGACGCAGAGGTCATGGAGGATGATGCTTACTGGCTTGCTTTTCACGGCTTGCTCAGCCTGCTTTGTATAGGAACCCAGGACCACCAGCCCTCCCACATCAACACCTAGTGAAGAAAATGTCCTGCAGGCTTGCCTATCTCCTGATCTTATGGAGGCAATTTCTCAACTGAGGCTCCTCCTGTCTAATGACTCTAGCTTGGGTCAAGTTGACATAAAATGAGCCAGTACAGATTATGTAGTCACATGAATCTATATCTAAAAATATTGGAATTTTATACATTATTTTAATAATGAGTTCACTGAGTCTGACTTTGCTTTTTCTAGTGTATGTGTGTGTGTGTGTGTGTGTGTGTGTGTGTGTGTGTGTGTGTGTGTGTGTGTGTGTATGGGTACATGTGAAGTTGATGTTGGATATCTTCATTTGTTACTCTTCACCTAATATTTTGAGACAAGTACTCTTACAGTATCTGGAGCTCAGATTCAGCAACTCAGGGATCCTCACTCCCTTAGAAGTATTGTAGCCATTCACCAACATGCCAAGCCTTTAAGTTGGTCCTGGAGACCTGAACTCAATTTTACCAACAAAGCAATCTTCCAAGCCCTGTTTGTTTTTTTTCTTTATATACAGTACTGAGAATGAATTAATATTGAGTGAACCTATGGAATACAGCAAATGGTTGGCACTCTTGTGAGGATAAAGTATATATATACTTCATATATCCTACTTGACGCTCAGTGTATAACAGATTCCAAAAGTGGATCTCAACAGTTCCAATCAGTTCTTCTTCTTGCCTTATGACCTAATAGAAAAACAGTTCCTATAAGAGTGCCTGAGCTAAATTATACTGGGTAACTGTTGGTAAAACAAAAATTAACATCTTCACAAAATTGCCTCAATATATAATTTATGATAAAAAATAGTTGTATTGCTTAATAGGAAACATTTTTTAATTGAAACATTTAAAAACAGGTTAAACATACTTTCTTCAAAATTGGTATACAAAGACACTAAGAGGTTTATGAATACAGTTTATGATCCACATTTTGGCTTTGATTTCCTGCAAAGAACTTATTATCTGACGTGTTTTCCATTTTATTAGTTTAATGAGTTGACTTCCTAGACTCAGAGATAATATGCTAGCCATTGACCACAATTTTTAGTTAAAATTTAAATTTTGTTTTTTTTCCTCCCCTGACCCTCCCCCCCTTTTTGATACAGAGTTTCTCATTGTAGACCTGGTTGTCCTGGAACTCTATCTGTAAACTATGCTGGCTTTGAACTAACTCAGAGATCTGCCTGCCTCTGCCTCTGGAGTGCTGGGATTAAAAATGTGTGCCACCACTGCCTGGTTGAAATTCAGTTTCTTAATCTCATGAATAACATGTCAATGACTTAAAACTCATATGTGGATGGTGGCTGCCTTTTTGGACACCACATAATAGGACATTGCCCCATCGCAGAAAGCTTTATTGAAAAGTGATGGCTGTTAATAGCATTTTAATTCAATTCAATTTATGTTGTTTTATTTTAGCTTTTTTAAAATATAGTACAAATTATTCAGAAAAGCAGTTCAAGAAGGTAGTTAAATGCTGAAGTCTGTATTTGTACATATCTGATGTGAATGACAAGGTTATTATTAAGTAATTAAACAATTCATGTGACTATAGAACCTTTTAAGGAATCACGATTCTATATTTCTAGCTTGAGTGGGTATGTTCCTGTGCTGGTGCAGCCGGCCCTGACTCCAACAGCTGACCCTGACTCCATCAGGTATGTGTTTATGTTGCATACAGCTGATGGCTTCTGATTTAACTTCTAGACTAAGATTAAAGTTTGTCAAGAAGTATTGGAAGTAAGGATCAGAATTTTCTACTCTCTGTTAAGTCAATTCTATTAACTCAATTTATGGATGAAAAACTACTAATTCATAATTAGCACCAGGCACAGTGACTCACACCTATCATCCTAGCATTTGGGAGCCTGAGATGGGAAGATTGTCATGTCCTCATGCTAGACTGTGTGAGATCTTGTCTCAATACACAAACCAAACCAACAATGAGAGAGAGAGAGAGAGACAGAGACAGAGAGATAGAGAGAGAGACAGAGACAGAGAGAGACAGAGAGAGACACAGACAGAGATAATCTTACAAGAATAGCATCTAACATGATAGCCTTCTGGTTTAGGGTTTTATTATATTACTTTAATCATACTGAAAATTCAACTGGCCACAGTTTATTTAGAAGTAAGCTTTGCTTTCAGATATCCTAAATTTTCAGCTAAAGAACTGTGAACTTAGAGGTGACCTAAGACAGCTGCCCATTAATTTCAACCAAATTGCAGTACTTTCTTTTGGTGCCGAGCCATCTTTCCTCCATCACCCATGTTTTGGTTGTTCAGCACTGTGACTGTATCTGTAAAAACATCCAACCCAAGAAAAGCTAGTCTCTCAAGGTGAAGAACATTATACTCATGTACCAACAGATTATTCATTTTCCCTTTTAAAATGTACATGACTGTGTTCATGGCAAAATTAAATCCACAATCTAGTCATTCCACATCATGATCTCAAGTCAAATGAAGTGGTTTCTATTAACCTGAGTCACTTAGTTATCATCGACCCTGATGAATACATGTGAGGTGATATACCCCTATCTATGCATCTGTACGGAACCTTAAGTGGAGAGAGGAATAGTAATTAGATTTTCCATCAGTAAGTCTACATGGTATGCTATGAATATTCTTCTGTTTTATCATAGTGTCACAGTGCTTTGTGTTCTTTTCCATAGTCAGTTCAGAATGACTGGCTGCTCCCTTCCCCCATCCTTCCAACATTTCACATATACCCACTATGATACTGGAATCTATTAAATATCTGAGCTAAAAGTATGTGTAGTCTTTGATCAAAATGACAAAACAGTCTATTGTTGACTAAATTCACTGGATTGAATTTGGCAATGTATTGATAAAGACAGGTACAGATGGTTCTAGAAAGTCAAAGAGAAGACTCCTGTTTCCACTTCTTGAAGAAGCTTAACTTGGTGTTTACTCGTAAGTTCCCTATGGAGCTACTGAACAAGCAACAGCAGGGGGAGAGGGGCCTTCGGTCATTTGTATTAGACAGGATATCCTAAGATATGTCAAGAAAGCCAAAAATGGGTGCTTCTGTTAAAAGGATTTTCAGTGTAAGGGCTGATAAATACCTGCGACTTTTCTCTCTCCTCCTTCCTCCCCGTCTTCTTTCATTTCTCCCCCTCTCTCCTTCCTTCCTTCACCCCCCCCATCTGTTGGAGGTAGTACTCACATTAATGTGCCTGCTGTGTTTGTGGATATATGCACACTCAGATTAGAATTTCTGTATTTTGCAGATGGACAAATGCCGTAAGGAACAGCTATGCAGTTAATTAATTATTATCTGAATAATTTCTACCCACCATGTTTCTAGTAAATTTTTTTGATATCACATGACTATTTGAATAGTGACAATCATTGTACATATATAAAATAAATACCTATGTGGAAACAGATCTGCAGTTTCCATGTACATCAGACAACTTTTTCTGGGGCAGCCCATTACGGCAGGTAAGGTTCTGTTTTAGATATTTTTAGTCCATGTTACCTGGGTTTCTCTATTTAAGGTTGATTTTTAATTAAAGATCTTAGCAAAAGAATATGAAATACCTTTAGAAGAAAGTTCAATCAAAAGTGGTTAAGGATACCAGGCACTGTGATGCACACATTTAATCTCAGAACTCATGAGGCAAAGGAGGGCAGATTTCTGTGAGTTTGAAGCTAGTGAGTTCCAGGCCAACCAGTGCTGTATCATGAGACGGACTCTATCTCCAAAAAGTGAGAGAAAAAAGAGAGGGGCAGAAGGGAAATGCTAGGAGATAGCTCAGTGGTTAAGGTCTCTCGTAGATACCAGGTCTCTCATAGATACCTAGAACCCACATGAAACAAACAAGCTGTGCATGCATACAGGCATGCTTCTGTAACCCCAGTTTTGTGTGGGGTGGAGACAGAAGGGTCACTGAACTTTACTGACCAGCTAGCCTATCCAAAATGTCAAGCTCCAGGTTCAGGAACACTGTCGCAAAGGAAGTAGACAAAAGTAATGGAACAGATGATCTGATGCCCTCCACTGACCTCCACACTTGCTCTCATATAGTCATGCATGACTACACACAAGCACAAACAACACACAATCATGCAAACACACACACACACACACACACACACACACGCACACTGAACTCAGCTATACCTCCCCTACCCAAGTGGTAGTTACGAAAATTGATACTCAACCCTTGTGCTGGCAGGCTAACACCAATAGCTTGCTGACATTTGTTTTGTTTTATAATATCCTTATTATATTTACTCAAATAATTATAAAAAGAGCAATTTAAAGGACTTCCTAGGAGAAAATATGGAGCCAAATATCATACATAGCTCAATCTTACCATGTAAGAGTTTGAAATTATTATTTTTAAGAAGTCCAAATTACCAAATAATTATTATACATAATTATACATAACCACTATTATGGACATTTATCATGGTAAAATCACCACCACCGCCACCACCACCACCACCACCACATAATCCTCAATCAGCAAAGTGGCATGATTTACTCAATCTATGAAAGCTGCATCGAAATGTGAACCTGCAAAGCTAGATCTGTAAGTGCTTTTATAAACAGCAGAGGCCACAACTCAGATGCCCACAGGCACCAGACAGGGGATAGCAACGTGTCGATCAGGCCAGGCAGCAACTGAAGTAGCGACAGCACATCCTTGTCTGAGTGGGAAAGAGCTACTTGATGGTTTTTTTGTTGCTGTGTAGAAATAGGGGTACATCTGAAAAATCTTTATTTTAAAAAAAACTGTGGCATCTTATTCATAAATGATGTGAATAATTAAAATGTAAGGACAGCATCTTTGCTGATGGCATAGTCTGAAGAGCATCAACATGCCTCTCCCAGTGATGTGTTCATGAGAATGAGAGTAGAAAAATATCCCATTTTGTAGGTAACAACGTTAGCGGTTGAAAAGGAATAATTAATGTGCGGAAGATCATGTGGACTAGCGAGCAATGGTGCTGTAATCTGAACTCGCCAGTTGTTTTTCATACTCTGCTTTGTGGTTATGACTATACTGCAATGTGTCGGGAAGTTAAAGAGAAATAAAATTCTGCCATCGTATAATAATGTGTTTCTATGCCATTGTGTGATTCTGCCCCAGCCGATGACACACCACACTCACTTCTGAGCCACAGTCCTGACCTGGGGGCTGCATGGAACACTAGTAAATGTGGGTGGAAATCACAGGCTACTTACCAGTAGGATAAAAGGGTAAATTGGGGATGAGAGTGGGTACTTTGCAGTTTAAATTTCCATATTCTAATTCTGTTAGTTATCAGACAGTGCACAGCAGCTTATCTGACAAGAAACTGTCCTTTTGGGCATGATTTAAACAAGAGATGTCTGATTTCCTCATATGTGGATCCAGATGGTCCTTTTTGCTCGATGTTGAAACCAGAAGGCAGAAAGGCCATTTCTAAATCAGAGACAGTGAATGTAAGTGCAGGATGGAGATGAGAAAGAGCGGCCAATGTAATGTTCTCAATCAGATTATATTCTAAAGCTAATTCCCTGCTACTGACATGAGCAACTGACAAAGGCTAGAAAGAGGCACTATTTAATAGTGATTTTGCTAGAGGTGCTATTACATGTAACTAGCAGACACTGGATAGATCCTACAGCCAGGCAGACTCTGTGATTAGATACAGAAAAGCAAAGAGAGAGCTAACAGCATGGACAAAACGGAAGTCTAATGTTCTACTTGAAAAAAATTACAATTTCTTCTTTCCAATTTAGAATTAATTCTACATCAAACTTTTGGACCTCTTACATGGGAATTATAGGGAATATATGAGGAGGAGAGAAAGTTTTACACACACACACACACACACACACACATACACGCACATACACGCACGTGTGTAGCTAGGAAAAATGGAAAAGCTGATGGTAAGCAATCCAGGCAGGGTGGATCACACTAACTACAGATTAAATACTTAAACAAAAGTTTCCTAAAATGCTCAATTTACAAAAACTTCTTAGGAGCAGCTCCAAATTACAGCATCTGCTATTTGCATAGGATATTACAGAGCCATTTATTATGGTATTCAACAAGAAGGAAGTACCTCAAAAGATGTTTTTTCTCATTTGGGAGTACAATTACTTTGTAAGTTAAAATTTGGAAAGCGTCCCAGTTTTCAGCACTAAAATGATGTTGCTGTACATACCACTTTAGAGGAGGATCTACTGGAAGTTAATTCAGTTGACAAGGTCACATTTACACTTCTTTTTCTCATGTTTTCAGCTACATACATACATACACATATACACATATGCATACACATATCCTCAATTCTATTATTCTAAGCACTGGGAGTTATTATGGAAATCCTTGCCTTTGCTCATATCCAAGGCACCTTTATGACAGATTACTACTTAGTAAAACAAAAATCCCAAGTGGACATTTAGGGAACAGACCAGGGTATTTATTGTGTTCTAAAGAGGGCAAACACACCTGGGAGACTGGCATGTTGAGTCAAATTGTTTGATTTCAGCCATTTCATATGTGAAGACTGGATCTGGCAGAAATATGTTGTGTTAGAGTATGCACTCTTGAAGGGCACGACTACATTCAAAACTTTTCACTACTCAATTTCTTGGTGGTCACCAGCCATTTCCTAAGCTTGTTGGGGCCTCTATTTCCCCACTTATAGATGATAGCTTCTGTCCCAGAGTCCCCCACATCTGCCTCATTTGTCATACATAGCAAGAATTATCCGTTACTGAGTTTGTCTTAAAGAAAGAAATGAGCAGTTGATGAGGGACAGTCACAGTTTCATAATATGAGAAATGTAGTTTCAATAAAATATTTAAGGCCGATGACATGACCCCCATACACAAGGCCTGAGGATGCTTCTCAGTGTTGTCCTTCCTCCATTCACCCTGTCCCCAAATAAACCTATTACATCAGGAAGGGATTAAACCTAAAATCTTCTATGCACACACATGACTTAACCTGTGCTTCTCTTTTTGTGGGAAAAATAAAATCATAGAGATTTAGCAAGAAATATGTCAACTGCTTTGTATTAAAATGTTATGTGGTTATTTTTCTGTACTGAAACCCTGTAATGCTTTCTTGACCCCGATTTTCAGAAAACCTCATTTTTTCAACAGTCGCTGATGTCAAACCTTACTACTTCTGACTTGGCCATAGTCTCTGCAGAAATCCCCCCAAACCTTAGGTATGCTACTTGGAACATTTCCAGGGTGCTAACATGTCTTCCTCAGCAGAAGCCAGGTACTGCTAGCTTGCCTCATTGGTCTCACAGATATGCGGCAGTGATTAAAATTTTGGACAGGCATTTCTTCAGACTGACCATGAACTTCTTAGCGAATATTTTCACAGATTTTTCCACTCTTTCTACTCACTCTCCTTCCTCTCTTTTCTGAGTTAAAGATCTCACTGGACCTTGTGACCTTGATGACCTTGGATCCACCATGTTGAGACGCTTATCTGGTGGAATATATTCGAAACACACAAGCTTAAGTATATCCTCACTCAGTTTGCTCAGTCAGAGCCAGGACTTTCCACTCTGCCCCTTTCCAGTACTTGGATATTGGGGTTTATTATCAACCAGTCTCGGGCTCCAGTGGCTTTAGAACCTGCAGCTCTTATTTCCATTGTTGATAGCGAAGGCACCTACAATATGAGTTTATCTTAGTTTTATTCCTATCTGCTTCCCTTTCTTTCTTCTCTTCTTTGTGGCAAAATAAATGGTAGCCTCTTCATAAAGTCTCAAATGAGAGCATATAAAGACAGTCTCCATCTTAGCCACCAACACCAGACTTGGCATACAGTTCTGTTTGTTGTTCTGCGGCTTCCCCTCCATCATTATTAGATGATTACATAGGGCACGCCTTTTAAAAATATGATGTCAAGGTTCGGAAAGGAAAGGCAATGAGGAGAGATGAACAATGCAAACGAATCTATTTTGATTTTCTCTTTACCACTAAATACAAGACTGGGTCTCCTCTGAAAGATTTATGAGGCTTCCCACCATAAAGGAGGCTGGATTACGGCTATGCTTACTTTATAAAATGAAATTCTGCCATCACAGACAAGGGTTCACGGCTGTAATTATTTCAATGTTCTTCCCAGTCAATGTGTCTTGCACAGCTGAGCCAAACCCCCTCTCTCACAGGCAAGAAGGCCATTTCATAAGAAGTCTAAAAGCTCCTACAACTTTGTGTGACCTTGCATTGAATAACACTGGAAAATTGATTTGGCTCTAGTAATAAAAGACCGTCTGCATTATCTGCATTCTAATTATAATTAATATAACCAGAATAACTGCTGTATTATTTATGATCAGAGCTATGGTGAGCACAGTGTAATAATAATCTGCTACATAATTTTTTATTGATCTGATGGCTTTATTGCAGAAAAAAACAAAATGCTACACCACTGCATAACGAAAATCGCCTTTCTTTACATTAGTGTTTAGACAGAGTCTTCATTCAACATTTCTTCAATCTCATCAAATTCTCACAGTTTTAATATTGCAGAAAGTGTGATGCTGTGGTTTCTTTTGATTTTCCTTGTTGAAAAGAATTGAGTAACTGGCATCATTCATCCAGCCTGGGTTCTCATCTTTCTCTTATTGAATATTATTAATTCCTCAGCATGATGGTTGTCACCTATTGATTAACAGACCTGGAATGAGCCCGAGAGAGAAGAGGCTCTCAGTTAAAGCAATGGCATCCCTTTACCTGAACAAAGCATATCCCCCAAGTGCCACCTACTGAGTCTACGTGTGCAAAGAGGAGGAGCAAATCTTTCTTTGACAGGAAGTTACTCTTTTGGGACATAGTGGAAGAGCGTTGTAGAGAACACATCTCTACCAATTCAGCTAGTCATGTCCTCTACTCTCTTCTGGTCTCAATGAGGACAGTTTGTATCAGGAACAGATTAAATTGTAAAGTAATTCTTGTAAATTAGCTCATAATAAGTGCTTGTGGGAAAGTAAACTTGAGAATATACACAATTAATATTTTTACTTATCAAAGATATTAAAACGTGAGAGTCAAGTTTTTCTGATGTCTAATTGTTGCAAATCTGGAGGAGAATGAGGAATAGAATTGTAAAAACCAGTTATTTCCAGTTGTTTAGCCCTGCAAACACTCAGAAAATCAGAAAAATATTTACTATATGCAAATTTCACACTTGGTCTTCTTTAAATAGGCTTGTGTTTTAAGATCAGACTTTAATATGCTTGGCTGCTTCCACAGTATTGTCAAGTAGATTTGCAGTCCTCATGTATTATCTTGAAAAGTCTACTCAAACCACATCTCACAGACTTATAATGTTTCATGCATTTTCATAACTCATACCGATAATAATCATATGAAGCCACAAAAACGATGTTCCCTTTGGGCAGATGCAGAAACTGAGGCTTGGGCTAAAACTATGATCTTCTTCTCTAATACCATATTTATAAAGATTTATTTTGATTTTGTTTAGGTATTCGGCATATAAATGATAAGTCCCTACAAGGCAGATAAATATAAAATTTGCATAAAGGTATAAGGATTACTAAATATACACGTCTTAAAATACTCAAGGACTTCCTCCAAATGAACATAAGAAACGAGCGTTATATAAGGCAATCCAATAATGAATGCAAACCCTGTGGAGAAACTTAGCTGTGCTCTAGAGGTGAAAACGGTCCTAGACACCTATATGCATAATATTAAAGTTTACTCCTTTAATATTATTTTATTTCCCTTATATATTGATATTCCAGAAATGTTGCTCATAGGGATAAGGGTACATTTACTTTTAAAAAGATAAATGCAATGCTATTTTTTTCCCTTTTGTAACCAAAGGATACAGTCATGTCCCTGGAACAGTCACTCCAAAATCCTCATGGCCTTTCAAGCTTTGTTACATTTCAAAATGTCATGTGACAGCCATGATGATAGAAGTGATCTTAATCTGATGGTCCTGTGGGACTATTCACTATCATTTTGAAGATTACGCCTTTCTGTCAAGTTCATTTTAACTTAATGTTATTTCCCAAGAATTAGAACTTTCTTGGGTATTATTCTACAATATGGAGATTTTGACTCAAATAAATGAGCCTTGATAGCTAATGAATTTTAGAAAAGCATAGAATTAAGTACTTTTGGTAAGAAAGAAAACTACAGGGTATTTGAAAACACAGTAGTAGAAATATGCAAAATATGTGCAGCAACTTCACACATGGGTGTAAACATTCCCCTTCCGACCTCCCTCTCACCCAATCTTCTCTCAGTTGCACAATGAAAAAAGTAGCTAGAATGACATTAAATTAAGAGTAACAACAGGAAGGAACACCACAAGTCAAGAGTCTCAGCCACACCCCCAGTGCCTTCTCCACTGTGCGCATGACAGACAGCCACCGGCATGGCCGAGCAGCCCTCTTTGCTGCGGTGAACTGATGACTCCCACAGTAGGCTACCCGAAATGCTGCAGCTTTGCCAGGCCAGCACGGCAACAGCAAAGCCAATGCCCAGGGCTCCCTGTGTGAATCTGCTCTTCAGTCTTCAGTACTTGTGGGAAACAAACACATAAAAAGAAAAGAAACTGCATCATGCCTGCTCCCAATGTCCATGCTTTCATTTCAAATGTTTGTAGCTGTTTAGAAACATCAGTCACACTTGTTGACGTTTTCTAGAAATTTTTGGCCAGGTAATAAGGCAGGAATGACAATATGAATTTTAAAACTGTAAGAAAGGTAACCGAAATGATTAAAGTTTAGAATTTATGTATCTCATTTATTTTAGAATTATGTATTCAACACATAAATAATAATCTAGCATTTTAAAAATCAGTAGCAATTTTGTATATTATTACCCAGAAAATATATTCCCTAAAATTTTTATTCATAATTAGAATAAAATATCATTGTGAATGGAAGTATTATAAGAAGCAACACACATACACAACATGCACATGACATGCAGATATTCACCAGGATTTTATAATATGGTTAATTAAAATGGAGAAAATATTTTTGTCAATTTCCTCAAAGTGATTTATAAATGTCATATAATCAATTAAAATTCCATCAAGGACTTTAATTAAAGGATATTATTTCTTTTATGTGTGAAAAACTAGATGAAAATAGCTAAAATAAATAAAAAATGTAGTAAAAGAATACTTCTAAACATTACATTAAAATACAAAATCAAGAGGTAAAAAGAATTTGCTGCTCTTGCAGAAGACACAGTGTTGGTTCCTAGCACCCATATATATGACAGACAGCTCACAACTATGTGTAGCTGCATTTCCAGGGAATCATATTCTCTGTCCTGGTTCCCATTGGCAGTGGGCATGCACATGTATACATGCAGGCAAAACACTCATACACATAGAAAAATAAATACATAAGTCTGTTAAAATGCTAAAATATTGAACAACTGTGATGCAGGAATGAGGAATACCCAACTGGACCATGAAAATGGTTTAGAATACATAACCATTTACTAGTTTGGTGAAATTCATTCACTTGGGGAAGATTTTAATTTTCTGAAAATGTACAATTCGTTAGGGTTGTAGTTTAAGTCCCTTACTGACATAGGACTCCGTTCTTCATCAAACCCAACCATAACAGAGGTCTAGTCCCTGCTGCTGCAGGATTATTGAGAGGTTAAATAAGTACGTGGGTGAAATACTGTCTTTTATAACAATGCTTATAACAATGATGCTAAATATTCACTACACTGCTAAATGTTAAACAGTACTATTTGTTATCAGTGGTTCAACGAAAAAAGTAATCAAAAATTAAAAAAATAAAAAATTATTTGATATCCAAATCTGAATGGTGATTTTATGGCTTATAGATATGAACTAGACTAGAAAGTAGAATTATTTATAAAATAAATAAAAAAAGACAGGCCAGTCTTTGATACAAAAATTTCAAAAATCAAAATTTTGTTAAATGAAAAAGTTAACGAACAAAACTAAAAGAACCAGTGAATGTTGTAGAATAATTGTCATCTGGATACATATGTTTTCTAGCTAGCAGGTTGTACACAGAAACAGAAAACACAAAATAAAAATAAAATTATTTCATATCTCCAATAGTAGATGATTTAAAGAGCCCATTACTTCATCCCATCAAAATGCTCTGAGTTCAAACCACTGAGTGTATGTAATCTCTCCAGGCACAGAGAACTTTAAGTGGTTGCTCATGGTTTTGTGACCAAGTCCTTATATCCTAAAATACCATATGGTAAAACACATGCATCAAGATATTTAAAATACTTCTCTTTAATCCACTGTTTACATAGTTATTTCTTTGTTTTAAAGAAATGATGAAAGCTTCTCAGAAATGGGCTCAGTATAATACTTTTATATTAAAAAGAATGGCAACACATCCAATCTAAAGGTGATAACCAAATGAAGTTTAGTCTATCCAGGCATTTATATGTTAATCAGGCACTACCATGACTTTTTAAAAGTAATTGCAATTAGATATTGCCAATACGCAATTACCAACTGAAATTATAATGAATGTAATGTTGTCAAGCAAGTATACTAAAGCTAAAATCCCTGTAGCACAAAGATTACTTTTCCCATTTTTTCTTTTATTTTTGAGATTATAATTTAATTACATTTCTCCCTTCCCTTTCCTCCCCCCAAACCCTCTCATATATTCCCTTCTTTCTCTCTTTCAAATTCATATCCTCTTTTTTATTGATATTACATGCATATATGAGACCTATTCTCCATAGTGAGCTTTTAATTTTGCTGTTCTTTCCTTTTTTTTTTGTTTTTTTTTTTTTAATTTTAAGACACAAAGAGTTTTGAGGCCAGGTGTTCTGGTTTGTTCTTTATCAATCCTGGTATTAAGTATAGTAGTGAACTCTCCATTCAATCACTGATGTCTCTTAGATTATAAACAAGAAATATATGTCTTAGCAGTGCATGCATATGTGCTAACTATGTTCTAAAGGTGGGGAGAAAGAACTATAAAAAACATGACGGGAAATTATTGTTGGGGACAGCTAATTTGCCAAGAGGAGGTGGCAAGACTTAGCCTTAGTTGGTGGAATGTCACTATATGCTATAGTTCATAACCCAGATGTGAGCTTATGAAAACATTTTATATTTTCTTTATAATTTGCGTATATTGCAGGGATAATTTTGTTTAACTCAAAAAGGATAAAACAAAAATAAAGTTCAGGGTGTTTGGTGCTTGACTTTGTTACAAACACATCACCATTTTCACCCAGTGCCACTGCTGACTTTCTGCTCTCTCACTACGTATCTGCCCAGTCGACCTGAGGACTCTCAGAATCTGTAGGAAATGAGAATTCAGGCAATCAGAAAGGAATTTCATGTAAAGACCATATCCCACCATTCCGACTCTAATTTGGGAAGTGGCTAGTTAGTTGCATCAGAAGGTCAAGAAGACATTGAAAAGTTATCACAGTCAGGGGTAGCGAGTGCCTGCAGGATCTGTGCTTTGGCGGCTACTGTTCCACACCCTTCAACAGGGAGGACAATTGTATTTGGAAATATTGCCTGAAGAAGCATAAGAGGATTATGGCTAGTGACCCTGTCACACTTATCAGAAAACTTGATCCTCGGCTGATGGATCTAAACATAACTACAATGATGAACTCAACAAGATGTTTTATACTGTAATCCTTGTTTATGCAGACACACATGCACATATAGACAGACTTCCTTTAAAATACCAAGGCGAAATGAAACAGAAAATAACAAATAATAGCATGTTGCGAATTGGCAGCATTATCAATACGTAGGCTTTTAAAAGTAAGCAGACATTGAACTCTATTATTTTAAGAGTAAACACAAAATTAAGTGAGCCAAAAATGTGAATCAAAATCTGTCTTGAGTATTCTTTAGTGAGCATTATGAAAGTTTTAGCGGGCATAGGACTAGAACAATATTAAGATATGTGTATGGGTTAAAGATTGCCCACACCCCTGGGAATCCAGCCTTTACTTTTATCGTCTTATTTTCACTAAACTTATCCACATATTTTCAAGAAAGTGGTAGTGGAATGATCACGAAGCAAAAGCCTGCCTTTCTGTAATTAGATTAGTCCACTTTTTACTTTATTATTTAGCAGTAAGGTCCACATATAAGGTCTCCAAGTAAAATGATCTGCACAAAAACAAATAGATATTTGACCAACTTGGTCTTTTGCACAGACTGGCAATCAATTCTGTTTTCTATTGACAATTGACCTATTTATTGACCTATTTATTCACTTATTTTTAAAAAAATACTCATTGACTCTCTAAAATCTTTCTATGTTTTTGGGATCCAGAATAAAGTTGATATACAATTATTATCTTTTTAAAACCCAAATATAGTGGAGTAGTTAAATCAATGTCATTTGTATGCTATAAATGATATCACAGAAATATTTGGGGTAGTAACAAAGAAACAACTTGTTCTTGCTGAGAATTAATCACATGTAGTTGTTTGCTATGATTCATTTATACTTAAAAGTTTGAGGGAAATACCCATAAAATTATCTTTGTGTTTCAATGATAATTTTATTTTTATTTTGGCTTATGTGTGCATTTGCCGTATGTAAGCGGTACCCATTGAGGACAGAAGATGACATTGGGCACCCTGGAGCTGCCCAATGTGAGTGCTGGGACCCAAATTCAGGTCTTCTGGAAGAATAGTGCATATTCTTAACTCCAGGCTATTTCTCCAGCCTTTTTCCTTCATATTTCAAGACATAATGTGACTTAAATGCAGTTATTTTCATAACTATGGCTTGCACTGTGCAGAGTACTCATAATTCTGCAAAGAAGGAACATTAGCAATTGACATGGACAAAGAAAGAAAGCATCTACATTTTTTTCATTAGGCAAGGATAATTCCAGTGCTAAAAGTACTTTTTCCTGCTATGAGAAAATGCAGGTCAGCAAATCTGGGGTATTAAACTGTCAGCTCAGTTATCTTCCCCATGTCTGCCCAATGCGGGCCGTTGCTTTGCAAGGTAGAAAAAGCTAATTCAGTGGCTGGGGCGAAATTAGACTTATTAATTGACATTTCACTTTCATCTAAAATTAGGCAAGCACATGTTTTAAAATCCTTTTTATTTTGAATGAATTAGAGAACAGCTTGTAAAGGCTGGTGAAGATCCGAAGAGGTCGAGAGGGCAAACTCTGCTGAGCTTCCTCCCAATTTGGTAACAGCTACCTATGGTGTGTGAGCCTCAGGGGAGCTTGTGTCCTGTCAAGGCCTGGAAGCCTAAATCAAGTGAATCATGCATTAAAAGTCTTTGAGTACCTTCTCCGTGACCTATCTCAATGGATCAAGACCCCATTGCACTCTGGAAATCCAAAGACACCCCCCAAAAAACTTTGGCTTACATGGGTTACATATCTTGTTAGGCACCACGATTGTAATTAATAAACATTGTGTATATTTACCTATCCATTTTAAAATAACAACGTTAAATATGACACTTGAACAGAAATGAAACATCTTAATAAAAAATTTCAATTCTAACCTCTCAAATAACAAGAACGGGCACCATATTACCAATTTAGCAGATCTCTTTAAAGGCTAGCATTAACAGAAACAAGCTGGAATCCCATATGCCCTGCATACTGTCCTGTTTCCTATGGTATTTGATTAACAAACACACAGTAAACCTGGCCTTCTATCAACATGTAACTGGGAAGCGAGGTCCATCATTAACCGCCTCTTCAGTAATTCAGGATTTGGCTTTTCCTACTACGACAAAAGCCAATATGCACTACCTTCTTAAAGGTGAATTGCAGTGTGGAATCTGACAGTGCATCAAGAAATTTTCACACTTTGCCATTTCAGAAGCTACAAGGCACTGGGAATGGATCTTTCTATTGGTTGTTGTATTAAGGCAGCTCCATGTAGTTTAAAGGGAGGTTTATTTTGTGAGGTAACTAACAAGTAAAGAGATAGGTTACAGAGTCCAGGAAAGGTGTAGTGCAGTCCAGTGGTGTTCTCTGGAAAACTCTGCTCAATCTACCTCCAGCATCCAGGATCCAGGAACCAAGAAAGCTGGCACATCTGGATCTCGGGTCTTAAGGGCTCCTGTCTTGGCCTCGCCTTGTAGGTGTGGCAGTTACCAAAGCCTCAATGGGGGTAGTACTTCCAGGTCAAAGCTGGAACAGCTACCCACTACATCTTTCTTCTTATATATGATGTTATAGCACTGTTCCCTTGTCATTTGGTCAATATTGACTCCCTGAATAATGGAGATTGTCCAAAGGTAGCAGCATTTTGTCATATACCATAAAAATACACTCCCAACAACTGCTAATCTCTTCAGAAGTTAGAAACATTTCAACTAACGGTGGCAGACACTATGAATTTCCAAAATTCTAAGTTTGGCTTGAGGGCTTGACTTGATCATTAGCTGTAAGTATTGTCAGCTGTGTTCCATGTAGCAATGGTCTCACTTTGATATTTCTAAGAAAATAAGTGCTAATTACTCAGGGCCATCTCTCAGTCCAGTTCTTGTTTTTCTACAGGAACTAGTCAGCAATAGAGTCAACAGGCATTTTTTTCTGAAGTGCATTTTTTTCCCATCTGGGTTTATCCCAAAGTCACTTATACAAAGGCATTTCAGAGATGTCACTGATGCTAAATATCACCCTATCAATGCAAAGGTAGATGATCCAAATAATACCAGTTCCAAGTCTATGTAACTGACAATACCATTCACTTAAACTGTTTTAACTTTGGTAATGACTCCTTCTCTGTGGGTTAAGTTCACAGGACATTTGTGTAAGTATACAATCTTCGTTATCTCTAAGAAAATAAGTGCTCATTACTCAGGGCCACCTCTCAGTCCAGTTCTTATTTTTCTACAGGAACTAATCAGCAATAGAGTCAACAGGCATTTTTTTGAAGTATATTGAAAACTGTACAGCATTGGCTCTGTCCCAAGCACAGTTATGAGTTTTTCCTTCATACACATTTTGTTACAGAGTAAGGGCTTTATTTCCTCTATTTTACATGGAGGATATAAAGGTACAGAAGTTAGATAGCTTACTTGAGCCTCACAGCTAGCCAGTGGCAGAGCTAGAGCCTAAGCGTTTTATATAATTAAGTGGTATGTGAGACATGTGATAGGAAATAGGAAAGATGGCTCTGCAGTCTTCTGTGTTTGTAGATCATCTCTTGTCCAATTAGTCATATGGTGTGAACCATAGACGAATGGGAGGTGGTTATGATGGCATATGCCTGCAATTCAAGTCTACATAAAGATTCTGAACCTGGTCTGAACCAGATAATGATATCTGGGCCAATCTGACCAACATAATGAGATCTTGTCTCAAAAGAAAAAAAAATTATAAGGAATGAACATAGTGGTTGTACAGAGGTTATAATTATTTCACAGATACACTTCTAATACCATGATTTGATCAACTGTAGGGACTCAAAAGAGGTTAAAAGTCTGTGCAGAATTCCAAAGAAAAAATACAAAGCGCAACAATGATAATCTTCTGTTAAAATATAATCCTATGTAGATTTTCATTGCAGAGATTCCCCCTTCGTTATCTTAATAATTTCTAATAGAATCTTTGCTTTTGCTCTGCCTATGCCACTCATTGACAATTATCACCATATTATTATTAGGCGGTTACTAGAAAATACATAACAGATAAGATAATTTGTATGTACCTGTGTATATGTGTTAGTGTATGTATGGGTGCATGTTCCTGTGTATGTGGGTGTTCACATGTGTGTGTGTGTGTGTGTGTGTGTGTGCGTGCGTGCGTGCGTGCGTGCGTGAGAGAGAGAGAGAGAGAGAGAGAAAGAAAAAGAAGAGAGAGTGAGAGAGAGAGAGTGTGTGTGTGTGTGTGTGAGAGAGAGAGTGAGAGAGAGAGAGAGAGAAAGAGAGAGAGAGGAGGAGGAGGAGGAGGGACAGAAGCCAGAAGTCAATGACTAGTGTCTTCTATCATTCTCTATCTCATTATTTGAGACAGGGACTCTACCTGAGCCAAGAGTTCACCAGTTTGGACAGCTTATGAGCTCTGGAGAGCTACTTGTCTCTCTATCACCCCCAACCCCATCCCTCCAGTGCTTACACTGAAGGCAGTGCTACTAGGCTTGGCTTTTTGTGGGAGCCAATGACCCAAACTTGGGTCCTTATGCTTGCATATAAGGTATCTTACTGGTTGAGCATCTTTCCAGCCACCAGAAAGAGTATCACCTATCAATACCACTGATTTATTTGTCAAGGATTCAACAGGAAGTACAATATAGTTGCAATTAGGCATGATTTTTTCAGAGTGGTTTATGATTCTGGTTCCCAGTTTGGAGGTGTTCTGAACCTTTTGAGATGTGGAATCAATGGATGATAATAAGGTCACATGGGCTAATACACTGATTTTTGTTAATATTCATTATTTCTTCACAGTAATTGCATTTATCAGTCAAATTCAATAAATTTGAATTCTTTTAAAACAAAGACATAGAGTATTATTTACTTTAAAATCATATTGAGATAAATGGAAAGAATGGTGGTGTCAGCTAGAACATTTTTTTCATAACTTTTTTATTGATTCCTTCAGAATGTCACCTCATACACCCCAATCCCACTCATTTCACAGTCCTTCCATGTCTGCCCTCCACCCTCACAGACCCCTGAAAATAAAAACAAAATAAAACAAACAAACACATAAAAACATTTGGCTCCTCCGTCTATCCCACCTCTCCATCACATGTTCATTCCTTATAGTGTCAGTGAGAGGTGCAATGTGTCACGTATACCCTTTGCCCAAACAATTTTAATTGCAAATGTTCGTGCAATGAGTTGTTGGTCTGGTCCAAGGCCTCTGGCTTCTGGTACACCATCAATACTGGACCCTCACTGAAACTTCTCTCAGATATCATGCTCTTTCCCCGAGGTATGGAGATCCTGCAGTTACAGTTCCGCAGGACCAGTCCCTTCCTGTGCTCCAGCAGGTCACAGATAGGGTAGATGTTGGTATGGGCCAACTCAAAGCCCTGAATGTGGGCCTGGGTAGTGGCTGAGTTGGTCAGTCCAGGCCTCCACCTGGACTAGCCCCCTCAGGCAAGGGCCAGGGCTAGCTCTCTGGTGTTCGCAGGTTGTAGCGGGGTGGTGGCAGACCTACAACACTGGGGCCAGCCCTCCGGGGTGGGGGTGGGGCATTTCTCCCACTGAGGCAGCTGGAGAAGGGGAGGACAAGTTCTCTGGTGCTCACGCCACTGGGCCCAATTCTCCCATGGCCCTGGTGGTAACAAATCCACAGACATCAACATGAACCCAGGCTGTTGTAGCCAAAGCTTAGGCCCAAACATCACCATGGCCTTGGGTGGCAGTTCAGGCCAGTCAGATTGGTATGATCCTGACAGTAGCATGGCCTCAGGTGGTGTTTCAGACCAAGCACATCCTATGGGCTTCTGTGGTAACACTGGCCACAGACATCAACACAGACCCCAGCTTCAATAAGTCCATGGACTCAGACATGGCCCTTATTGGCAGCCCAGGCCTGGATATCACATGGCCCTAGGTGTCAGCTTAGGTCACCATATCAGCCTGTTCTCACCACCTGCATGTCTTTAGTTCTGCCTGTCTCCACTGTGCACCAACATTCTGCTTCTCCTTCTCCCCATTTCTCTACGAAGTATCTTCTCGTGGTAGAGGTGCCTGACCCCCTAGAGTGCTGGGCTACTTATTTTTATATAAAAAAATTTTAATTAAAATTTTTTTATATAAAAATAAGATGTCAAGAGTTCGTAATACACCAATAGTTAAAGATATTTCTGATTAAATTAGTGATAACAGTAGTGAAAATGGTTATACAATACAGTAAAATGAAATTTGCTAACATTTGGAAGATCTGTTAGGAAATGAAACAGTATTTTCAAGACAGCCAATACATGATACCAGTTAGGAGACAGTCATAGATTTTGATATGATGGAGAGCAAAATATTATTGATATTGCTTCATAATCTTCCAGCTTTCTAGAAACTACCACTTGTCAATTCAGTTGATGGGTAGGACTGGCCACAATAACTAAGAAAAGACTACCAAAGGGCACCCCCCCCCCCAGTGGAAGGCCAAATTTTCTTCATCTAAATCAAACAAGACTAGCTGATTGTCAATGAGAAAAACTTCCTTCCAAGTGGGTATATCAGCAAAGTTTGACTACATTTAGTTTTTCAAGCTGACATACAACTTTCTGATAACACTTGCTTTTAGAAAACCACTTACACATCATTACAGAATATTTAAAAAACCCCAATAAAATTATAACAAATAGCACAGTAAAGTAAAAATACTAGGATGAATTAGGATGATTGCATTGCAGTTATGTGTTTAATTTTAAAATCTTATGAAACCTTGATAAAATTACTTTATTTCTCTGTGCTTCCATTTTTCCTATCATAAATGGATTAACACCTGCCTTGAATGATTGATTAGTACTTCAATGAGATGGTAAAAGAAAACATGCTTTGTTACATGTAAGATGCTTTTATAAACATTTAAGAGATAATATGATATCAGATGGTCATTTTGTAATAAGAATTGGGTGAAAAAATGCTTAGGTGATAGTTTCCCTGAAAACAGAAGCGTTTGTTCAAGTTGCTACTTGATAATCAGCACCTCAGGTCATGTCTGACACACAGTAGGTACCTTAGTAAATGTTTGTTGAGTGAATCTGTATGGCAATAAGGGGGTCTATAAAGATGCTTGCCTGGACTGCCATCTCCTATATCACCTCTACTGATGAAACGAAATTTGGTTTTGTGGACTTACTCTCTATACACCAAAGGCAAGTTAAGTGTTTATTTGAAAATATTTCATTTATCTGTGTGGTTATTGTTTTATCGCTCAGTAGACCATATAAACTCCATGAAGACATTAACAATGTCTGAATTGGTTCTTCATTTCATTCTCATTGCCTAGTACTGGAAGATCTATTAAATAAAGCAAATAATGATAAAACACACACACACAAACACAAACAACACTATGCTTCTCATGCCAATAATATGTTGACACGCAGGCCACCAGGCTCCTTGTCTTGCACCCTAAATTAGCACTGATCCCGACAGGCAACAATGTATTTGTTACCCACGTGCCACTAGCACCGATGAGAGATATCTCGGCATTCTTCCAGGACTGGCTCCCATTGTAGGTGGAGTACAGAAGCCAGGGGAGTCTGTGGAACCCTGCATTCTTCCTCTGGGATGGACTCCTAGGCACACCCAGCTCTAGTCAGCCCCAGGAGGAGTCGCATAAACAGGGGCTGCCCGGAAAAGATTCCACGGGAATAAAAAATGGGGAAATGAATGCCAGCATTCCCTTTTAAGTGGACACTTTAAATATATGAGTATATGGAGCAATCCCTTATCTAGTTGCCCTGCTATGCTGGGACCAGAAAGTTGATGATAAGCGCTAATTTTCTTTTGAAAAGGTTTTCTTGGACCGGCTTTGCAGGCAGTGTTAGGCCCAGTGTCATGGAGACAAAACAGAAACGCGGTCTTTGGACTCCACAGCTGCTTCTGCTCTGCCAGCGTAGGCTGCTGTAGCAGAAGAAAACAGAACAGCCGAAGCTGAGGACTTTAATACCTTGGAGCTGATGTATAAGGTATTATTTTGTCTTTCTGACAAGGTCCGGCGCTATTTTTACCCAGGTTGATGTGGGGTTACGTTGGGACTTTAGAAAGAAATGGTGATTTATTTTAAGCACTATTTGTGTGATACAGCTCCTGTCACGCTATTCACTGTTCCTAATGTAAAACTGACCCCCGTCTCCCTCTCATTTTCCTTGAAAATGAACACCAGTCAGTATCTCCTCGAAGGGCCCCCTAGCAAGTCTGGGTGCTTCCCTCCTCCTGCTTCCAAGGTTCTGTCAAGCTGCTTCCCTCCCCACCCCTATGCCCAGCCTTCCTGCCTCCTCCATCCCGCGTGTTGTTTCTCATTTAAATGAACAGTTGGGTTCTTTTATTTCCTACAAGTACTGGATTCGCCTTATCGCCCTCATTCCTTTGGGGGTTGCCAATTGGTTTTATCCACGGATGTATCATTTCTCATGCTTCCTTTTTTTTTTTTGTCTTTCAAAGAGAAAGAACCTCTCCGTCAACAAGCCTCTCCGGAGTGGAAGATTAAAAACCTAGACATCACCTACCTTGCAGCGCTACTCCCAACTGGGTTGTGTAAAACTCAATTAAACGTGTCCCCGTTGAATACTGCATTACAGTACATTAAACAGAAAATTCTTCAAGCGTGATGACAGAGCTTGAAGCCTCGCCTCAAAGCTGCTCCTTGCAGCTTGCTTTAACATTGCAGTCTTTACGGCCCAAGTCTCTAGTTGATAAAACTTAGTCCGGCCTTGAAAAAAATATCATAGAGCCCCACGGGAATTTTGGGGCAAGGGGGATGGTGAAGTTGGTCTCCGCACTTCCCTGGAGCCTCTCTGGGAACTATACTGCCAGCATACCAGGACAAGCCACAGTGCAAGAATTGAAGCAATAACTCCTTTATTTGGGGCAGGTGAAATTCACAGATTTCTTCCTCTATCAGGAATGTTATAGTACCCAGAATACATATTAGAGAGACGTATGAGTCCTTAGGGTGAGAGATTTACACAGACAGTATTCAGTCCCCTCCTAGAAGAAAGCTGAGGGATGATTCCAGGTTCATAACAGCCGTTCAGCTGTTATGAAATAGAAATGACACCCTTCTGTTTTTATCCCTTGTCCTTTATCATGACCATTATTTATAATCTGTGTTACCAAGAAGCAAAATTTGTTATCTGCTTCTCTGGATTTTCAATATTATTAAGCAACTCACACAGATTTACCAAGTTTTGCCTAAAACTTTCTTCTTCCAAATGCTAGGTATTTATTGTCAAACTCACTGTGGTTGGCATTCGAAGCATTGCTATTTCTACTTGGGAATTTGTCAACTCAAAGCATAAAGTACTTTCTTTCCCCAACTTTAGCTACCTACCCTTTTTATTCAGGGCCAGATTATTTGCTAGTGTTGGGAATGAATAGGGTGTATTTCTCCTTTTAGGCCATGATGTGTATCTAAGGACTGTTTCACTTTCTTTATGGATTATCAGTTCTTGTATTCAGTTTCTATGATATTACCCTTGCTCTCAAATTTAAAATCTATGATCTGAAATGCTATAGAATGCCAGCAAAGATTTATTGAAAATTGCTATTGCTTATATGGAAACCCAATAACTGATCAGTCAATATTAAAACAGTACTTTGATGTGGAGCTAGGGGACATGATGATACCAGGAGTTTATTTTTCACTTTTACAATCAACAATTTTAATCACAAGTATAAAGCCTTTAGGTGTTTATCTGGCAATACATAACCTTCCATATATGTATGTATAAACATAGGTTTTAAAAACAATTTTCTAATGAATGTGTTATCCTTCATTTTATCCTTAATGCCACACTTTGACTTGTGGGTGGGACAAGGAGTCATTCTTCATCATCATCGTTTTATACTATTGTTGGCAGTGTTTTAGTTTAGAAAGAGAAAGAGCTGCTGCTTCTGGCTGTCTTGCAAGATTGTGAGCTCAAGTACTGGATTTGGAAATGCCACACTATGGAGGCCAACCATCTTTTCCTCCACAGCCACCATGCTAGGGGCATTGTTGGTTATCATTAGAGGTCCAGCTAGTGAACATCGTTCTCTGCCTAACAGAGTCATAGCCCTTTAAGCCACTGGCAATGATGTCTCAGCTCCATCAACAATTGTATTTAAGTTTCCAGTTTGTTCAAGGAAGTTTTTAAAGACTAGCCGATTATTTATAGAACAAATTAATATTAAGAACAACCTAGAGAGTTCTGGAAAGAGTTTATCTTCTTTTCCTACCCTTTGTTAATATCAGGATAAAACAAGACATATTTTCCATTCCAAGGCAATTTCCTAATGAGTGCTAGAAGCTGTTTAACCCTTATCCCAAGAAAAAAACTACAGAAAAGTAATTCTTATGTGTTAAAGGCTTTTCTGTATTGTCTACTAAAATACACCCCCCCACACACACACATGCTCTCTTGGTATTTTGGTAAGTAATGCTTTAATATTTTAATTGAAGAAATTATCTTTATTCTCAAAAGACTCACATAGTTTGTCTGAAGGATGGTGTTTTATTGAATTGTTTTTCTTTAAAGATTTGAAATCACACTTGGTATAAGCTTCTTTGATTCAAAATTTAAAGATATTTTATAATTTATAAACATTTAAAGTCATTTCTGGTGGGTATATTTTGCTAAAGGTGGTTATTAGACATGAGTATTTGATGCTGTGACACTCTTCTTACTTTTAGAGCAAAAATCACCAATTTATTTTTGCATTTTTAAACAAATTGCCCATCCCCTAATACCAGAGGACTTTTTGGCTGACCCAAGAACCAATTCACTCCCTCATGTCTCATGTGCTTCCGTTCCAACATTTTGGAGCTTTTGTTTCAACTAATACATCAACAGCACTAGTTCATCATTTGCTCTGAGTTGAAGGTTAGGGCACAGCAGTCAACTGCTGCTGGCTGTACAATTTCTCAGCTCTGAAGACTTCTGCATTTGTTCTTTCTCTTTTTAATGTACGAGCATTTCGGGTGTTGAGAAGTTTCTGAAAAATATATTTCTGTAGCAAGGGTTTAGATGTTGCCATAGGATACAAACTAAACTGTTATCTGGCTGTTCATGGGGCTTTGGTTTCTGTAAGGAGTTGCCAAAGATGTCTGATATCATCTGGTAGTGTCCATTTCTAGCCTCTAATTAAGTCTGAGTGTACCACATTCCTTTAAGATCCATCTCCTCCTGATATAATTTATTCTTGTTCACAGAACCCTAGTTAATATTGCCCATTATCTCTCCTTTAAATAATTTTTGTACCTCTTGGCCATTCTTTTGTCTTCCTAGTTATTCTTTTCATAGCTTCAACTGCCTATTAGCTGAAATAATAATGCTGATATTTTCCATAGTGTTGGCTGTTTCCATGCAAGGACTCCAAAGTGATGTTTAGCTTTTTTTTTTTTTTTTGCTTTGTGGAAAGCAATTAATAAGACAAGAGAAATAAAGACCAGAAAAGTGAAGTAGCTACATGTACTTACACACCAATAATATTGGGAAACTTTTAAGTTTCATTCATCTCTGAACCACTTTGGTAGGTGGTGAGGAAGAGGAAGATGGTAGGTAGGGTGGAGATACCTGACAATCTACTGGGGCTGTTTGCCTCAACTTTCACAGGCTGATTGGGGTCACTGCAGCACAAAGGTCACTGAACTTTAGGAGCCAAGGATTTTAATGTAGGTCCATTTTTCTCCCTAAAAGAATAATAAACTATGCGCCTTGAGTGATACCAAGGTATACAAGAGACTTCCAGAGTCTCTCCATAAAGACTCCTTTTCTCTTTTGAGGAATCCATTTCTGCAGATGTAAAGAAAAGAAAAACCTTGAAATCACCATTGATAAAAAGCAGTCTGATTGGTGATAAGAGAGTCAGTGGAAGTACTAGTCAGCAATAAAAAGAATGACTTACTGATGCACAAAGCAATATGCATTTGTCCCCGAAATATCATTTTGGCTAAAAAAGCCACAAAACACATAATTTTATTCATTGGATTTTATTTATATGAAGCTTAAACACATACATACACACACACACAACTATTTTTATCAGTATAAGTAGCGTTTTTTGCTGTTTAGAATGGAAGAAAATTCCTGGCTTGATAGATACATTTTATATTTTAAATGCATGCTTAAGAAATTTATTTTATGATATGCTAATATTGACTTAATAGACAAGGGACACCATAATTAGCTACATTGGGATATTTTTTTCTGAAAATGTTTTATTATTTTTATATAGATAGGAATTCACTTGCCTTATACTGTTCTTCAAAGTATTTTTGTAGTAAAACCTTTATTGGCTAAATTATTTATTTAATTAATTGGACAGACCTATCAAATTACAGTGTGATATGTGTGGGCAAGAAGTATCCTTTTATTAAAAAAAACGAGTTTTGAGCAAAAACCAAGTCTAAATATTGACTCTATCCAACAATAACTCCATAACATAAGCAAAATATCTTCCCAGTCTTGTCATCCAGAAAAAATGTAGGAACTCTTGCACAGTAGCCATGGAAGACGAAACACACATGGGTTTTCTCCAGCACAAGTACTTTACAAAGTTTAGTGCTCTCCTTTCCCCTTTCAGTTAAGGACGGTTCATCTGGATTGGGAAGGCTACATGTAAACCATGTTTGCTTCCTAACTAGTTCTTCCTGGCATGCGTGGATTCAGTAGGGTAGCAAGCAGTAGTGTTACTTGATAGTACAAAAGCTCATGAGGACCAGCAAGTCTTAACAAGGAAGCTGCCGCCTGAACGAATCATACGACGTGACTACATGAACTCTAAGTTGTTATCTGCTGTAGTGATTCCCAACCACATCTATTACAAAAATAATTTATATTTTCCTTGGTCTCCACAACTAGAGGCAAGAGGGAGAGCAAGTGATGCGAGAAACATCCCTTTATTCATTGAACAATGATTTCTTGTGTCCTCATTCGAACTCAGCTATTGATCCTGAGCCCTCCCTGTTGCTAGGACTATATTGTAGCATCAAGTGTTAAGTGTTCTGGAATGAGAATACAAATACATGTTTGGAGGAAGAAGTGGTTGTTTATAGAATATTGACTAGATTAGAATTTTGCAGGACATTTCAGTATTGTTCTCATCAAGTACTGCTAGCATTATGACAGAAGCTAAGGCCGTAGTGATGCATTTCCTGCTTCTGAGAGCACCTGAGATTCTTCTATGGACATAGCCTCTAAGAGAGCTGAAAAAAGAGAAGTAGGGATTTCACTAAGTCAAGGCCCTACACATTTACCCTCCTCCGTGTTCCACAGACCTGCAGGGTATCATTTGGGATTCATCTGTCTTCTTGAGCATTTCCTGGCTAGGTACATAGTTCAGTGGTTGTGGGAGTAGAGAATGACACAGATTAGATTTATTTAAGACTGGGGTGTATGAGGTAATTACCAAAATATGCAGCTAATCTTTCTAGCAACGTGCAGTATATTGCTATTACAGAACAGGAGTTTCTACTTAGAAATACACTGGCAAGTTACAGGGAAACATCTCCAATAACTTTTAATTGAAAATGTCAATAATTTTCAGATGTCAAAAAGGAAACCCCAGAACAGGTCATTTTAATGACAAGAATTTCACTCATATACTCTTACTTTGTTTTTCTTAGTTTGTTCTACTTAAAAAAAAAACAAATGAAGAAAACACCACAGGGGTGTGTGTGTGTGTGTGTGTGTGTGTGTGTGTGTGTGTGTGTGATGAACCCATAAACCTGTGAATCAGCTCATCATTAATTTTGGTACCCTGGTCAAAAATATTAATAAGCGTGGGAATGTGTTGTTGACTACAGTGCCTGTAAAAATGCCCATCCATTGACAAATTTGATAACTATCACATGAAGAATGAAAAATAGATGAAAAGAGAGTAAATGAATAAAAAAAGGCAGAGATGGGCTTGAAGTGAGTAGTTTCATTTGTTAGTTCTGTGATGTAAATACATTTATTTCTAGTAAAGATTTTTATTCCTTTTAATAATCTGTGTGTGCATGTTTGTCTCAGAGTACAGGTGTCCACAGAGGCCAGGAGAGAGTCAGATACCCTGGACCTGGAATTACAGGTGGTGGTGAGTAGCCCAACATGGGTGCTAAAAACTAAACTCTAGTCTTCTGCAAGAGCGGCGGGTGTTCTTATCTACCAAGCCATCAGTTCCCTTGAGTGAGTTTTAAGCTCCAGATGATCCCTTAAGTAAATGAACATAATCATAACACTTTCACTGGGAATTTATTAGTATTCGATGACCAATGTCCGAGATTCTGCTTTGTCTGCAGTGGGTGCTGGCCTGGGTGAGCCTTCTTCTTTCACTCAGCTCACCCTGCTCCTGGAATGATTTAATGTGTTACAGCCCAGGCCGTGACAGGACAATTCTCCAGTAAAGTGTTGTAATAGTGGCTTAGAAACAAAGCGCCAGTTACCGTTCAGACACGGCCAAATCCAAGAAGCACACCACACATAACCAATCCCGAAAACGGCACAGAAATGTCATCGAGAAACCCCAGTCACAAAGATATGAATCTCTTAAGGGGGGTCAGCCGCAAGTTCCTGAGGAACATGTGCTTTGCCCAGAAGCACAACAAGGAAGGCCTGAAGAAGGCACGGGGAAATAATGTGAAGGCAGCGAGTGCGCGTGCAGGGGCCATTAGGGCCCTTGTGAAGCCCGAGGTGGTTGAGCCCAAGATGCCAAAGGGCCCCAGCCGCAGGCTCAGCCGTCTTTCATTGCTCACCCCAAGCTTGGGAAGCAGATTAGAAGCTACACGGCCAAGGGTCGTAGGCTCTGCCAACCAAAGCCCAAGGGTCAAACCAAAGCAGAGGCCTCAGCTCTAGCTCAGGCCCAGGCCTCAGCTCCAGCTCAGGTTGGCAAAGGTGCCCAGGCCCCTGTGAAGACCCAATAGAAAAGGTTTCCATCTGCCAATGTGAAGACAGATGGACTGCTGTGACACACCTACACACTATTCGCAGATGATCAGGACCCTATGCTGCTTTTACAAATAAACTTGAGGCAAGATCTGTTTAAAAAAAAAAACAAACAAAAAACGAACTTGAAATGGGTGTATAATATTGGCTCACACAAGGTTGTGCCTGTTATTACAAACTTTCAAACAGGAATACAAAGCAAAGAAATAATCTCTAAATTCATAAGAACAATTATAAACAGAGGAAATAAACATGTAATGAACAACTTCCTCTTGCCTTATTTGTTATAGTTAGTGCAATAAACTTGCTTAACAGGGAGAATTTTATGATTTTTGAATACATTTCTTTTTTTTATTTGTCATGCCATATAAATAACTTGTTCTTCCCCTAAAATTAACGGTTTACTTGGGAATTTGTGTAATAAAGCATGCATCTTTGACTTCCAATGGCTGAAAGCTAAAAACTTGAATCAACCTTCTATCATAGTAAGAGCTGTATCCAATGCCTTTATTTAACGGGGTGAGGATATTTCCTGATTTTATTTTTATTACTCTAGGGCAGATGTGAAACCATTAGTTTTCCTTCTGTCATAAATACAGAGGAGTAGAGTTTGACAGGCATCACTCTAAAACAGGTTATAGATAAGTCCAGGCATCCCTGCGTCTGCACGGCCCTTTCACACTCCGTTCTGCTGGGCGGCTTGAATAGAACGCCACGGTTTGATTTTAGGCTTCTAGGTCACGCTTTCACCTTGACAACAGTTCTTTCATTTCTGCCAGTAACATTTGCTGGGATCCCTAAGGTGCTTTCATTTTTGTAAGTAGTATAAGGGGGAAAGGGGAGAGAAGGGGGAGAAGATAAATCTTAATTCATATGCTGTAGGACTATCTCTGTGTCTCTGGCACAAAACTTCAAATCCAATCCAAGAACTGGATGTGTATTAGAAGTCGGCAGATTTAAACCCCGTCCACCATGATCAAACTGGATTTATAGAGCATCATAACTCTCCAGACACCATCCAGCAGCTTATTAATTTAATAGACTCCTGTCCATTCACTGATGTTCCTGCCCTGACAGTCTCTCAAGATAAGGTGAAAGCCTTTTGACAGGACAGAGAGCATATATATTTTCTTCTGTTTTCTAGTGGATAGGGTTGTCGACAACTTGAAATGTGTGGCTCAGCAAATTTGTTTTTTTTTTCCCTCTCTGTCTCTCTTTGCTTTGCAGGAAGGATGACAGAGCCAACCCTTCTGAGAGTGTCAGGGGTCATGGGTCTGCATTTCCCCTTAGTACGTATTTAGCATTTTGTTTGGCAAAATAACAAGGAGTTGATTTAAAGGCATACATGCAGGGCCATTTTTACCATGCAAAGAAACAGCATTACAGTTTAATGCCCAATATAAATTAATAGGTGTTGGAGAGAAGAGGAAAAGAGCAATAAATGTTCCTGGTAGAGCACAGTGGCATATTCTTTTCTATAATTCTATTTGGGGGAATGATGAATGAGGGGCAGTGTGATGGAAAACAATACAACCTCAAGCTGTTGCCTATCTGAAGACAAAGGAAGGAAATCTTCTCGGTGCCCTTATTTCCCTTAATGACCTTCTTATGCTGCAATTGAGATTGTTATTTGTCTCCAGTACTCAAATTAATTCACAAGTCTCAGCCTGAGAGCTTCTACACGAGCATCTAACAAGGTTAGCTGTTGTAATCTCACAAAGTGCTCTTCCTTTAAAGTAGTAGTGGTAATCACAAGACCTTGGCTTCACTTCAATTCACTATCCTTGGATCACCCAGGATCTTATGAAAATGTGAGTATGAACTGACCAGGCCTCAGGTATCATGGTCTTAGCAAGTTGATAGCATACTTCTGGTTAGCTGAACAAATTAAATAACAAGGTATTTATGAAATGTTTAAGAAGGGATACTTTTGGACAAATGGACAAACTATAGCCAATTATTAACTAAGTAATTTGCAACTTGAACATACTCGGAATACTAAACAGATTCTCAACCTGGCAAGTAGTGGCAATTGAGTAGAAGAACAGGAGATCTCAAATGCCATGTAGTGGTTGGTTTTTACACTGTCTTGCTTCATTTTGGTATGTGTGTAAAGACTGTCTGAGTATCTTAGGATAGTTACTTTAAAAAATATGCCCAGAGCTGTAGGGCTGGGGTGAAGTTTAATGAATAGCAGAACACTAGTCCCCTGTACCCAAGGTCCTGGGTTCATTTCCCACTAACATGACAAAAATAAAACAAAGCCATGAGTAAAACAAAAAGTTGTGACTGCAACAATTGCTTAGTAGGTAAAGTGCCGGCCGTACACACTTGTGGACCTGAGTCCTCAGCATCCACATAAAAAAGTAGCCAGATGTGATAGGACATGGCTATAGCCATAGTCCTTTGAGAGAAGAGGCAGGTGGATCACCAGTGTTCTATGGCCAGCTCATCTAGTTGATTAATGAGTGCTGAGTATAGTGGATGATCTTGTCTCATACACTAGATTTTAACCTATGCTTGTATAAGTTCATACAGATATACTATATACACCAGTGTACAAACATATACTGCCTATACATAATAAGTAAAAGTTATTTGTGCATTTTGTTAAACACATCCATTTCTTCCTACTGAGGATAGATACTTGTTTTCTATATCACTATCAAAATTCAAAGCTATGAGGTAAAGATTTTCTAAAATAAAAATAATTACAAAACAACAACAAAAACCCCAAACAACCACAATTTAATCTAGATGTCCATACTTAAAATATATGTGTATAAACATAGTTTAAATGTGGCTGACCTATAGGAAGAGTTGATAACCATAGGCCATTAAACTGAAAGCATAGTTTTAAGAGTGAAGTCTCATACACTGCTTCCCCCTCCCCCCCCCCCCCCCCCCCCCCGCCCCAGAGCAATACAAACTACTGCTATTAGTATTGGTAGCACTCCAGAAATATTAGTAAGACCCTGTTGCTGAAGACACCACATGCTTCAGTCATATAGAACATGGAGAAATCAAACTGATAATGATCAGGGAGCTTCATCACTACTGGGTAGATCTATAGTATAAGAAGGTTCTATGCAGGGTACTGGGGGAGAAAACATCAATAATCAAAATATCTCAACAGTCTTACCTATGAGTTACAATAATGATACACTGGTAAAATATGCCCATCAGTGCAATACTGACATGAATAATTTGGGAGTAACCTATTTTGGTTGGCTTTAAGGCTCTTCACACGAAGAAACTTATGGCTGGTACCATTAACTGGGCCTCATAAACTATGACTGGCTAGGTGATAGGTCTTAGGGAGAATTCAATACTGTTACTTTTTAAATTGGACATTGTATTATATTCCCCCCTAAATATTTATCTTTATAGTCATAGATCAGTGTAGCTCTCAACAGTTATCAGAGCTGTTTCTTTTGCAGTAGATGGTAATTGATTATTGCAAAATATTCTTCTACAATGTGTGAAGATATGTCACTGTGACTGGTTTAATAAAGAGATGAATGGCTAATTTCTAGGCAGGAAGAGGCTAAGCAGGATTTCTGGGGACAGAGAAGACTAGGGGAAGAAAAAAGGCAGGGTCGCCAGCCAGACAGAGACACAGCATGAGCAGTATGGAGAGATGAGGTAACGAGGCACATAACAGAACATAGATAAAAACAAATGAGTTAATTTAAGTTATAAGAACTAGTGGGACAAGCCTTAGCTAAGGCTGATCTTTCATAATTAATAATAAGTCTCTGTGTAGTTATTTGGGAGCTGGAGGTACAGAGGAAGACTCGCTACAATTGATAAATACAACTGATCAGCTTGCAGAGAACAGAGCACTGCAGATTGCTCAGCTCTAAATGGGATATCAATGTCACACAGCCTGTCTTCAAGGTTCTGGAATCATGGTTGACAGTCCTGAATGACTGATTCCAAAGAATGTTTTACAAAAATAACAGGAATGTTGCACAGACACCTGTGACTACATGTACAAGATATGTACAAGATGAACCCAGACAAAAATTTCAGTGTGGGTGTTAGAAGGCCTCATGATGTCCCTGGCCTAGCTGAGGAGCTATTGGGCATCATTGGTAGCTTCTGAAGGAAGAACAGCCAGTTTTCTTTGGATGTGGCTCTGGATCCTCCCCATGCTCCAGTGAGTGGTCCTATACAGATGCACATACTGTCAGCACTAAGTGGATTTAGTAGATTTAAAAAGAGCACATGAAGTTGTGAGGGGAGAGTTGTGGGATGTATGGAAGAAGTAAGGAGGAATAAACGAAGACAGAGTTGACCAAAATACATTATAGTCAAGTATGAAACTCAAACAATTAATAAGAAATAATAAAAAGACAATGGACAGTTTAAAATACAGCACCATAACAGGAGATTTACAGAAAACTTCATGTGCATATAAAACTAATTTTGACATCAAAAGGCTCTAATATCTTTATTTATATTTTTATAAGGAAACTACTTATATTTGGGGGTCTCAAGAAGCAAACTATAATAATTTACTCACTTAATTAAATTCATTAGAAGTCTGACACTCCTCATTACATATATTTAATAAGTTTCTATGAAGTTAATAATAAAATATCCGTTCCTTGAAGGATGATACATAGGGACATCATTCTAGAAAATCTTAATTGACAATGAACATCAGATAGTGATGGCAAACACTAGATTTTCAAAGTAAAAATTGGGTTAAGATAATTTATTCCAAATGATTTTCAATGGGAAATACATAGGACCATGTAAATAGATCTGATCTATTTATTTATATATAAATGTCTGCATCTTTAATCTATTCTCTTGGTTGAGATATTTATGCTCATTACACCACAAAAATGCCATCTTGGTTGACACCAGTGTTGTCTGACAGTTACAAAGACTTCAGACAAATGAGAATATATCTTCTCCAAAGTACTACTGTATGCCATGACATATAAGGTGACCTTTTGAGTTTAAAAACAAACATCTAAAATAGGATTGACTTATACACCAATAGTAACATAAAAAGCCTTTAATGTGGGTATCAGAGCAAAGACTTGATAGCTGGTGATGTTTTTCATGAAGAGCAGAAACCAAAAGAAATAGTTACTGCTTTGCAGTAAACAGGATCTTGAAAGTATCTAGTATGAGAGAGTCAACACCTTGTCATGACTGCTGGGCAAAGATTTCCAACAAACCCAAATACTGATAAGACAGTATTTTCTACATATGCATATCTTGATTTTTTAAAAAAAATTCTCTCATATAATACATGTACCACCTGATACAGCACAATAGATGCTGTGTGTGTTGCTTCCCTAGGACTTCAAAAACTCCACTAAAGCACGAAATGTTTTCTAGGCATGGGAGAAATAGCAATGAGCATACTGGATTTTCAAATGATTTCCACATCGCATTAGTAGTTGCTGATGCTATACCAGACTTATTAGAAGTTATTCTTTTGAAGATGAATCATATTTTAAATAATAATTCAAATTCAATGGGTATATACCAAGTGGTACTTATGAATATATAGAGTGAAAAACAGTCCATAGTGCTGAGGAACTCTTATCGTCCTTGAGGTCAATAAGTAGTAATGCTCACTTCCTTGAACAGCACTTATTAGCATAAGTAAAAGAATCAGAATTTTCCAGGTAAAGAAAATATGATGTAGAAGATAGATTAGCAAAAAAGGGGCATTTGAGAATCATACCCATTTAAATGCATGGATACGATTGGAATCTATAGTAGAGGAAGTGCGAAAAATGGAGGTCAAAGAAGTAGATTTAAAAGTTTGAAATAAAACAAGGAGGGGTAAATGAAATAAAACATGGGTGGCTTTAAAGCAATTAAATAGAAGGGGGAAATGATGTGATTATAATATAAAAATATTTTAAAGCATATAAATGAGATACTATAGGAAGAAACTAATGAAAGAAGACTTTAAATGCCATTTAGTTATTGGGTGGACACTTGTCACTGGGCATGGAGAAGGATGGCTAGATCAAGCTCAGTAGGGCCAGATCAATGTGTAGGCTCTGAGGTGGGGACGTTATTTTCAATCAGAAACAGAACATTTATACCACTGGAATCGGAGAGTTGGACTGTGGTAGAAAAGGAATCAACAGAGTTAGTCAGGGAAGACCACATTCAGCTAATAGGACAAGGTTCATAACTATACCTCTGGTTAAAAAAAAAAAGATTGGCAAAAAACAAACGGATTGGTCCCCTTTCCTTAAATGAACAAACTAATAATTTTTAGGCGTTGCAACAATTATTCTACTCTGATGCTATGGTAGGAAGATGGCTAGACAATGGAAAAGCAACTTTCCATGGTTATGTTCTAATAAAGCTTTATTTACACGAACGGCTTAGTGGGCCAGATTTGGTCCTCTGCACTATCAATACTTATAATCATGTTAATTATGATGGGAAGCCATAGGGTGTTTCTATGCAACATCAGTTTTCAATCTTTGTGAAGCAAGATAGAGTCATTATCTAACAGATGATGCTATGTATTCAGGGAACTGAAAAACCTAAAAATAAAAAAATGTCACATGGAGATTAATTAGAAAAATAAATTCAGAACGCTAAATTATATCCATGGATGTGTCACATTTACCTTGTGGTAAATTACAACAGAAACCTAACCAGAATTGTTGCTAGAGCTCTCTTATTGCTGGTGGTAGCTGTGGTGGGTCTTTTATTTTGTCTTGAGTACATCTTTGTAGGGCTCTTGAGGGATTAGGTGCTTGTGACAGCTAATTTCATTATCAACTCGACTAGATTGAGAATCATCCAGGACACATATCTCTGGGCACACCTAAGAGGGCACTTTGTGAGATGTTTAACGGATGGAAGAAAGAGAGTTGGCACTATCCCTTAGGCTTGGGATCCAGAGAGAAGAAATGAGAAGAGCATAGGAGCATTCATCATCCTCCCCGGCTTCATGACTTTGGATGCAATGTGACCAGCCACCTCACACTCACCACCATCATTTTCCTGACACAATGACTGCGTCCTCTCAATAAATCTTTTCCCCCGGGTTCCTTTTTTTGTCAGCTATTTGGAGACAGGAATAAGAAGAGTAACTAACACAGTGCTATGTCAAGCTCTTCACATGTAGTAATCATGTCTGTTGGGACTAGCCAGGAGAAAGTTGAGCAGCCAGCAGTATTGTCAGGCCGATAGAGCTCATGAAGAGAGACGTGTAAGAAGTGGATGTGAGTGTTTAGAATGATGGATCCATAAGGACAGGAAGATGGAGTCGGGTAACAATACGGAGGTTGGTTGATTGCCTAATAGAAGTATGTGAATACAACACCATTTTCCTGTCAGAATATGGTTTTTAAATGAATGTATAAAGGCTTATTTTTGATACAATTATCTGGCTAGACTCTCATTTTGATTATGGATGCCCATGGATGATCAGCTCTACCCTAACTTGACGATCAAGAACACCTGACATCATTCAAGCGAATGGTGAAAAAACTGGTTTCCCCAACACTATTCTTATTTGCAAGTTCCCTACTCTTGCAAAACTGTACTTTGTAAGCATCCCATCCTGTGAGCCTCTGGGCTCACAAATCCAAACCATTTAAGTGTTCTCACCCCATTTCTCAAACTGATACTTAGCTTTCAATTAAAAAAATGCTCACACCCTCCACGAACCTTGCCTTGACTATAAGCTACTGACTGAAGTCGGTGTTCAAATATTTAAATATACTTGATTAATAAAGCTTTCAGTGAGTTTGTTAGGCCAAGGTTTGTTTTACATTATTTTGTATTGATATGGCAGTGTCATACCATGGAAAAGGCATGTGTGCAATTACTTGTATTTTACTTCGAAAATTACTTACGAAAAAAGTTTTAGAACATTCACCAGTGTATTAAGGAAGTTTAATTGCATTACCAGGAAAAAGATTGACTTTCCTATGGGCTAAGGATTCTGCAGATGAGGCAAATATTCCTTATTCTGCAGTTTGGGTCATATAAGAAGAAAGGGCTGAAGATATTAACTCAATGGCACAGCAGGTTCCTAGTAGATGTGTAGACATGGGTTTGAGTCCCAGCTGTGGAATACAATGAATGAATGAACAAATGAATGAATGGAAGAATGGGTTAAGACAGAGTGATTTGAATGTGCACACACTTCCCTTAAACGACAAGAGGAAAACATTCTAGGGAGAGAAGTTTATTCTGAAGAGAGGACCCAAGGCTGAGAGTGCAGGTGCTCGTTAGGGCGCTTGCCTAGCATGTCTTAGGTCCCATCTCTAGCGTGGAACGTGACAAGATCCAAATTGCGTCCACAAATCCTTCTTCTTACAGAAATACTTTTGCAATTTCGTGCAATTTTATTTCAATATGTTTCCTGTGCATACAATTTTAAATGCTAATCTAATTATAGTAGATACAATACCATATATTCTGGGTTTTTTTTTTTTGCATCTAGAACTGTAATGCAACAATTTCCTCTAATCAGCATGATGCTTAAAAAGTTATTTACAGTGTCTTTCTCTAAAAAATTTTACTCTTAGGAGTTGTTCCTCCTAAGTTGAGCTGACAAAGGTACTCCTGGGAGTAGCTTTCAAGATTATCATCTGTTTGAATGACAAGCTAACATCTCTGAGTGAGTGATAGTGTCTCACCTCTCAAAAGACCCTGTTCTTCATTTCTCATTTTTATATACATAACACTGATAGATCCTCAGTTCTTATCATTTGCCAACAGTTTCTACCCCTAAGGGACACAAGGTTCACTCATACATGGATCCAAGGTGGTTTAAAAATACATTTTTTTTCCTAACACGCGCTAGCACATCTCACTCATTAAGGTAATTAATGATATAATACAGGCCTATTACCAGTATTTCATTCGGAAAACTCGCCATGGCATTTGTATGAAAACAAGTATATTTTTATATACATAGCATAAATTAACAAGAACTATAAATGTGTAAGCAGACTCAGGTCAACACAATATCCGTAAATCGTTAACACAGTTGTAAAAACAGGAAATGCACAATAAGAAATGGAAACAATAGAAGGTCCAATATTTGCTGAATCTGCCACCATTCTGCAATTTGCAACAGAAAGCCCTGTTAACAATAACTCCATCACCAGTGTGGCCGCTTGTCTTGACCTTCAAAATCTTCCAGAAATGACCATTTGAATCAAAACTGTGATTTTTCTAAAGCAGCCATTTTTCCAATCACTGATTCTTAGAGCAGGCATAATAAACTGCTCACGCCTCAAAACGTATTTCTCATTTTAACAGCACATAACCAGAAAAAGCCTCAGACAATCATGAAACATGTTGGGTTTTCAGCATCACGTTATCCTGTGGTGCTCTGCAATCAATTACTGTTATACCACCATCATTAATAATTTTCTTAATGAAAATGATTCTGTTGATCTCCGTTGTATTTTAATTATCAGAGTTAAGCATAATTACACTGCAGCTCTGAGCTGGCATGTGGACTCCTTTAGGGCGCAATTTTGTTTTAACACACTGATAATGTAATTTTACATTGTGTCAGTTTGTTTGGTTATTATCCAGTTGTACAATTCCACTGTATTCCAGATAACAGATAATAACCTTAGTACCTCCTATATCCTGAAGTCATTTAAAAAGCAATATTGGAATTCTAAGACTAGCTAACTTAATCGTCTTATGATTTTATAATTCCCACTGCTAAATATTTGGTTCAGGCACTCACTCTCTTTCAAGAATACAGTAAAATGAGACGACATTAATACATTTTTTATTAATTTACTGACTATTTAAATACATGTCTAAAGATGAATGTTGTTTTCTTTTTAAATTAGTTTATTATTTGTATGATATTAGACCCTCTGGGTAAAGTACAGCATTAGCTTGCAGACTACTTTGAAAATTGGCTATCATAATGGACAAAGCTAGTGTATCCAAGTTCTAGGAAATTCCAGCAGATCCTCTGTTTTACGGTGAATCACGGTCCTGATACTTAAGTACATTTGTTTTTGAAGCTTGATCAATTTATTCAGGGTGCAGAAAGTTTCTCACCAAGCTAGATTGTATTAGCATTTCTGTCATATTTTAACAGTGCCCTAGTATAGGGTTGTGAACAGAGAAGACAATCAATAAAGTTTTAATTTATCAATTGCAGGACTAAACAAGTATAAAAGCACAAGTTAGAACTTTGAAGATGGGCACAGAATGATACTAATGTGAAGATTCTACACGAGTTTCAGTTGTTGCTACCTTAGAAGTAACGAAGATGAACATAAATTGTGCGGTCACTGCTGGTTTTGTTCTAGAACACTGCCTCTTTCAAGACAAACCAAAGAAAGAAAAATAACTTCACTGAAGAACAAGTATGCAGTTTCCAAAGAAGGAAAACAACCTGCTACTTTGGCCTAGTCAATGGGGGCATCAAAAGCAATGCCAGTGGGAAAAATTGTCATGGAATTAAGCTTGAGATGGAATACCAGCTTCACAGAGCAGGAGCTGTTTGTGTCATGGAGTTTTATGTCTCTGAACTTGTTTATTCCTTTGTGGACTAGAAGAGTGCTGTTTATGCCATGTATATACTGGAGCAATTAACACGACAATGTGTAGAAACAATGAGAACAGTGTATAGAGTAGATGTAGATTAATGACCAATGACAGCTAATATTAGTATTAATACAATTATGTAGGATTCACATTAAAAATAAAAGTATTGGGTGAACTAGATGGTTCGGCAGGTAAGGGTACTTGCCAAAAAACCCAAATACCCAAGTTCAGTTGTTAGAATCGAAAAGCAAAAGAAGAGACTCAACTCCTACAAGCCGTCCTCTGACCTCCACACATGTGCCATGGTGTGCGTGTCTGCCACCGCACACAAACATAAATTTATAAGTAAGTGTGTAAACACATAGGTAAATGTCAAAAACAGAAAAATAGCATGTGCCCCAATGGTACACAAAGCCATTGGTTTCCTCAGGCAAGGCCTTAGGTCTCTGAGCCTGTGACACATTTTTAAAGCTAGAGAAGTAGACCTGTTGCTGTTGCATGAGAACTATGGAAGTTTTCCCAATTAAATAACAGGTGGCCATGTATTCTTATAGAACATCATTTAAGGCCTGGTGTCATCGTCTATTAAATCATATGTTTTTGACCATAAGGACAGACTTATTTGAATAGATGGTAACAAGGAGTATAACGGCTGTGGTAACACACACAGGCTTGCGTCTAGGTTCTTCTTCATAAAAATTCCACCAAGGATATATTGGTCTTCTATATACATAGCTAAGAAAACCAATATCTAGAGAGTATAAGGTATACTATACTATACTTGCTATAATCAACATAGATTATAGCAGGCAGAAGCATTTGGTCAAGGATGCTTTCTCAATTGTAGGATTCTACAGAATATTTGGGGAGAAAAGTTCTACTTTAAGAAATGTAGCCGGGCGGTGGTGGCGCACGCCTTTAATCCCAGCACTCGGGAGGCAGAGGCAGGCGGATCTCTGTGAGTTCGAGGCCAGCCTGGGCTACCAAGTGAGCTCCAGGAAAGGCGCAAAGCTACACAGAGAAACCCTGTCTCGAAAAACCAAAAAAAAAAAAAGAAATGTA
>CABHPH010151529.1:0-37868 GCA_902168325.1 Peromyscus nudipes
CCTGGGGGTCAGAGCTATTAGCAAGCCATAGGAAAGCAGGGCAGTGGTGGTGTACGCTTGTGATCACAGCACTTGGTAGACAAAGCTAGGTAAGTCTCTGTGTGTTCAGGGATACAGCCAGCATTGGATACACATGCCTTTAATCTCAATACCAACCACAGAACACCTGGAGGTCTATACAGACAGGCCGTGATGAGGCAGTCCTGTGGTTGGGTTTACAACCAATGAGAAGGCAGAACAGAGACTATATAAAGACTTTAAACAGGAAGTAGCAGCTCCTTCGGAGAGGTAGGACCACTGCAGGAGGAAGGGTAAGGTTTTAGCTCTTAGCTCTGACCTCTTGGCTTTCTTCTTTGCATTGGTTCTGTGTTTCTTATTTATAAGACGGTTGGTTACATCTACAGTCCCTTTCAAAGGGGTCATGATCCACAAGTTGAGAACCACTGCTTTGTGTCATTTTTTTTTTCACTTGCCCCGTTCCCATCCTTTCCTGCCAAGCTTCACAGGAGTCTGCAAAAACATCTGGACAGTGGCTGATAGAAGCTATATTTTATTTGGGGGTATGGAATATATGCTATTTTACAGTTGTGATGTTTATAAAATTCTGTGAACATACTAAAATCACTGAATTGTATACTTCGTGTACACATGCAGGGTGAGTTTCAAGCATATATAATATATGTCAAAAATTTTATTTAAAAAAGAGCACTTTGGAGACTGGGTTTTACTACATCCAACATGAAAAGAAAGAGAAATTGGGCCAAAAGTAAAAATGATGGGCTCAGGTATATAAATGACACCTCCCTCCATGGACAGTCTTGCCTCTTCAATTCCCAAATGTTCAGTCCATACTTTCACATGACAACATATTTCTATATAAGCATCTATGTTCCCTATCTATCTTTATTATTGTAGGGATTTGAAGGGTCATGTATTTGGTCTTGTTCTTCCTATAAAGTCATGGGAGTCAGCAGAGCTCACATATAAAATGGAAATCAATGCCCTGAGAATAAATAAGCATGGGATGCATCAATGCTCAATGAGTATACTAGTCATACACTACTAAACCCAACATTTCTAAATGATCATCACAGCCCATGAAAAATGAGGTGTAACAGCAGTATAACAGAAACCATGTTTGAAAATATGTTTTGCAGAAGATGGCTAGTTCAGGCTATGTATCTACCATTGCTAGGAGTCTCATTTGGGGTCACCTTTGTAGATTCCCAGGAGGTTCCCATGTGCCAGATTTTTTCCTGACCCCAAAATGCCCCCCCTTTCCAGTAATCTCTTTTAGTACTCTTCCCCTCTGCCCCCTAACCTGAATCCTCATGTTCCCACCCCCACCTACGCTCAGTACATTCACAAAATCTCTTCTATTCCCCTTCCCAGGGAGATCCAGGTAGCCCCCCAGGAACCCTCCTTGTTACCTAGTCTCTCTGGGTCTGTGGATTGTAGCATGGTTATCCTTCACTTTACAGCTAATGTCCACTTATGGGTGAGAAGAGAAAGGATTGTAGAAGCCATAGGGGCCAAAGACATTACACACACACACTAAAAACAAAACAAAACAAAAAACAAAAACAAACAAACAAAACCCTCACAGAATCAACTAACCTAGGCTCATAGGGATTCACAGAAACTGAATCGACAACCACAGGACTGACCTTGGCACTCTGCATATATGTTACAGTTGTGTAGCTTGGTCCTCTTGTGAGACTCCAAAAATGAAAACAGGGGCTGCCTCTGACTCTTTTGAGACCCCACTCCTCATATTGGGTCACCTTGCTCAGCCTTAATACATGGGAGGTGCTCAGTTTTACTGCAACTTGATATGCCATGTTTTGTTGATACTCATGGGAGATCTGCTCATTCCTGAACAGAAACTGAGGAGGAGTGAATTGGGGGGGGGGAATGGGGGAGGGAGAAGAGGGAAGGGAAACTGTGGCTAGATGTAAAATAACTAAATAACTAAAAATAAATTTACTTATTTAATGAAAAGAAAACATGGTTTGTCTCTGTCTCTGTCTCTCTTGTCTCTCTCTCCTGTCTCTGTCTCTGTCTCTCTCTCTTCCTTAAAGGCTTCAAATTCCACTCTAAGTCAATGTAGATTATTACCAATGCCAAGTACTATTGTAACTATAGTATACATGACTCTCTAGCCTCACTGTGTATCATTATTTCTCTTGACAGATGTGTACCAAACACAGGTGCTTCCTCTCAGTTTCTACAGGAATCAAGTTCTCGCCATACCTCAGAATGTTTATCCAAGTTACTTCATTTTCTACAAAGCTATACTTCTGTCATTTTGTATTGGCTAGTTATTATTGCTTCAGATTTAAACATGAATATTGTCTTCTCAAAGATAAACCAGTTACGATGGAATAGGTATTTGTTCCCCTCACATTCATAAATAGGTATATTGAAACTTTGCTGTATAACAAGATGAAATAAGGAGGTGGAGCTTTGGGGTGGTAAACAAGACTTGAGGAGACACTCTTGAAAATGACATCATTGCCCTTAAAGAAGAGGTGACATGTGCCTCTACATGATTTTCACCATGATAGAAGACAGCAAGGAGTCAGCCATGTATAAAACCCAGAAAGCAGAGCTCTGTTGTGTTTGTTTGTTTGTTTGTTTGTTTTTCAAAACAGGGTTTCGCTGTGTAGCCCTGGCTGTCCTATAACTCATTCTGTAGACCAGGCTGGCCTCGAACTCATGGAGATATGCCTGCCTCTGTCCCCCAAGTGAGCTCTTACTGGAATGCAATCACATTGTCACCTTGACATAAAATTTCTTCTGTGAGCAATAAGTTTCTGCTTGTTTTTTGTTCGTTTTGGTTTTGGTTTAAGTTTTTGTTGTTGCTGGTTAGTTGTCTGGTTGGCACTTGTCATCCAGCCTAAGTTATTTTGCTATAACTACATGAACTGACAGAGGAAGTTACTCCACTTACTATCTTAAATTCTTAATGATCACGGCACTAAACTTCCTTTTATCTCATTTATCTTTTTCCTCATTTATTTTATCTCCAAATAATCTACATGGTCCATGTCAGCAAATCCTAAGTCCATTTAAGTCCTTACTTAACTCTAGCAGTAAGCTCTGAGTAGGCACTCAGTGTTCCTTAGAAGAAGAACAAATACATTAAGTGTTCAAAAGAGCCATGTCATTATAAGAAAAAAAGACACCAAGTTCCAGATGATCTTGTAGTAAAGACAAGTGATATGATAATACCTGGTGTTTTTTCTTCATGGCTATGGTATATATACAGCTCAATGCTAAGGAACAGCAGTTAAAATCTTTTCAAATGTTAAATGGTATATTTCTACCTAAAAGAAATAAATTGTCTTCCAGAAGTTTTTCAATCAATAATGCTTAATCAGCTCTGCATGAGATCCTAACAGGAAGAAATAAGAAAGATAATCTGTCACCCTATCTCAAACTACCTTAAAATCTGCTTGAAGAAAGAAAACAACCATAATGGATAGTTAATTAGACTGTAGGTAGATATGTCTAATTAACATTTGAAAACATTTGTTGGAAACATACATTGGTGTATAGTTATATATCAGTGATGATTTAGGTAAAAAGTGAGTTCTTAACACACACACATACATAAACAGTACACAATACACATACATAAACATGCATATTAAATAAACAAACAAATTTGTGTATTTAATAATTTTAGTAAGGTCAAAATTAGCAATCAGTGGAAATACCAAGACATAGGCAAGACAGGTGAATTGTGACATTCATTTGTTTTTTCATTCATCAATGGCAGACATTCACTCTATGAAGTGCTTCAGAGAATAAAACGGGGATAAGTAATGACGTCAGGTGCTGCTGAAATACCAGGAAATAACTAAATAAATCAAGGAGAGAATCCTGGCAAGGCCCAGATCACATTAAGGTGTGGCTGAGAGCATCCCTCCACACTATTCCATAATCTCTTCCAGAATTACTTTACCCCTCCCTCAGCCCTGAGCGGTAAGTCTCTTCTGATCTGCTTACCCAGTAAGCCAACTGCTGTGGAGGAAAAATAAAATAATATCAGATGTTTCCTTAGCACACCCACAACCCTACTGGTGCGGGAACAGAGGCAGGAGGGAGGAGACCAGCAGCTTAGGCTCTCTGTGTGTGGGGACAGTCACTCCACTGGGTCTTTATTCCATTGTGGGATTTCTGATAAGGATTTAGTCCCTTTCTTTCCTTGGATGAAAGAGGGAATAGCACTCCAGGTGAGCTCTATTTTACCCTGTGCTCTTTCAACTTCTTGACCTGCTAAGCAATCCTATCCTACCCAATTCTATTTTTGTTCTCTTCCACCTGATTCTGACCTGAGCTACCTGTTCCCCGAGCCCTGTGGGAGGAGCCACTGTAGTTACTAGTGATCTTGTTTCTGAATGCATTGGCTTTCTCTGCCTTTGTTCTTGGGAACCTGACACTGTCACTGCCGCCTCCTTGGCTGCCACCAATGCTTCCCTGCCTGAGACTATGTATGCTGAGGCAACTCCTGTGCACCCTCCACCTCGGTATGACTTTGCTCTTTTGTTCTCACTCATCCCACTGAGGTATTTTTAAACATTTTATCTTTAGGTTGCTATTTTCAACCCCCCCCCCATAACACTTTACAGACTTCGAGGATATTGTTGCCAAGTCTACAATAATGGTGCCAGGGGTGCTAGATCACACTTCATACTCTATACACTTGAGAACTTTTTTATAATAAGATTATGTCTTTTTCCTGTGGAAGGCTTAGCTAACTGTAAGTTTCAGGCAACTTTTTAAAACGTTTTGACACCCCACATGTCTTGCATTTTTTTCCTTTGCATTCTTAACCTGCTCTTATAACTTTCTATAGGTCACAATAGTGGACACAAACAGCAGTATGATGGACTTCCCTCTGGAGAGGACACGGATTTGACCACACAGTCCTGAAGCCTCTTGCTCATAGGTGGGAAACTTTAACTGATGTGTTCCTGTGTCATTTTTTATTTTTACTATCTTTTTAGTGATTTGTACAAGTTATTTGTGTACCTTAAAGCACATGGATTTAAGATAATACAATGGACATTTTAATCTCTTTTTAAGGCTTTTTGTGTCCTCAAACTCATCAACTCTTCAGTTCTCCACTTATTTAATGGAAATTTCAGCACTGCATTTTCAGCAAGGTAAGATCCTTCTGTTACCCAGAATACAGCAATGGTGTTCCTAGTCTGAGCATCTCAAAGCACACAAATTACTCCTGCCTAGAGAACAATTTGTATTGATACAGACTTGGTGTAGACAACCACATCATCTAGAGTTATAACCAAATATGTAAGAGATGTTAATGTTAGTCAAAGATTTAGACTGTACTACCTGTCTGATTATCCTTTCTCTAACTTTCTTTATTGAATTGCTGTTTAGGAATCCTCTCCTGTTACATAAAAAACATTAGATATTATCCTTGTCCTCAAGAAGAACATGTTCTAGTCTAATGAATTCAGGAGAGTGGGTGAGAAAAGGTAGAACACAGGCATTAGAAACAATAAACACTAATAGAAGTAGTTTTCAAATGGAATGTGGATCAAGTACTAGGGATAAAAAAGGACAATATGCTTATTTGGGAAATGAAATTATATTTGAAGTGCATTTTGATATTTTAGGAGTGCTTTTTCAAATACATTACAAATGAACAACATATTTAAGACAAAAGAAGAACAAATCAAAATGTATCAGATGTGCAGGTAGGCACACTGTTTAAGACAAGAGGACTGTCACAGGATTACGGCTGGGACTGTGCAAGGCAGGGAGAAGTGGAGTGTGATCACTCTCAAGGGTCTGGAGCAGTATATTCAGGAGACCAGTGTTTTACCTTCAAGATACCACTGATACTTCCAGCTTTAAATTGAAATCAACTGGGAAATAGCAACTAGGAGCGGAGTATGTGATCATTGCCGAGGTGGTTTAAATTTAAGATGACTTAAGAATATACAGACAGGAATATTCAATCAGTAGGATGTAAAATATAACCAGTCTCTGTCAGTGTATGGGTAGAGCATGACAGAAGTTGGAAGCATTGAGTAAGTTATAAGAGAGCTGGCAGGACACTTTGAATGAACAGTTAGTAGGAAAAAGAAACACCTTAAAGGAGAGCATCATTGATGAGGCCAAAGCCATTGCTGAGGGGGTAGTATGGCAATGAAAACTATGTAAGATAATGACTTGGCATTTGGAAATACATTTGCAGACAAAGAGAGCAAGCCTTAATTTATGGACAAGAACAATAATCAAACTACAGTAGTGTTACTAATAGCCCTTTCATTTGATAGTGAGTTGGAGTATAAAGAAAGGAGAGAATGCATGAAGGGAAGGTTGGTTAATAGTACAGATTATTTTATGGAAAAACTTCAAATGTGACTATGGATTTCAGTAATAAAACCACAGAGACTGTAGTAACAATCACAATTCCAGATTTCAGGGGTGTTGACCTCACTAGCTACAAGTTTTCTCACTTCTGTGATCCTAATTTCAAGTATCTCCTACTATGCTGGATGAATAGTTTTATAAACTTCCAGCTTCAAAGTGAAATCAATTGGGAAATAGTAACTAGGAGCAGAGTATGTGACCTTTGCGGAGATGGTTTAAATTTAAGATGACTGAAAAATACACAGAGAGTATTTAACTTAGTGCATGAAAAATTATATTGGGGAAAGTGTTCAGATTATTTCAAACTACACCTCAAGGACATTTTTGATTCTCTTTTGTTTACATATTTTAAAAGTTCTTTTGCAGTACTAGGGGAAAAATCCAGGGCTTTTCTCATGCAATATAATGTGCTCTATCATCGGATTGCTTTCTAACTCCTGTGTAACTTTTGAATCAGGATAGATTTCCCAATTTAATTATTTACTGTTACATTTTAAGATTTATGGTATCAATATGTATATATGTATATACATATATACATACATATAGTTATTAAAGAAGGAGTTATTAAACGTTCAAACTGGAGTCTGGGCATGGAGACCCATGCCTTTAATCCCAGCACTCAAGAGGCAGAGGTAGGCCAGTTTCTATGAATTTGAGGCCATCCTGGTCTACAAAGCAAGTTCCAGGACAGCCAAGGCTGTTACACAGAGAAACCCTATCTCAAAAATACCACAATTCATTCATTCATTCATTCATTCATTCATTCATTCATTTATTCATTCATTCAATTAATTAATTAATTAATTAATTTATTTATTTATTAAAAGTTCAAACTAGCATTGTTCATTTTCTACCTTCTCATTCCCTCTCGGGAATTAACTTAAATTAATCATCATCATCATCATCATCATCAGCTAGAGAATGAAAGTGTTCAGATGCTAAAATCAGGACCATCACGTTAATACCTCAAAATCTGAGACATGTGCATTTGAATTCAAACTGCAATAAAATGCTCAAAGTTGACAGTCAAGTAATTTTCTTAAGAGGAAAATAGCACAAAAAATGAAAGAAATTTTGGAAAGACTGACAACAGTCAAGTTTAGGAAGCATGGGATAGCAAGGAAAGGTGGAAATGGACCCCCAAAGACAACTTGGCTGAGCTGGGGAGATGGCTCAGTGGGTAAACATTTGCCATAAAAACACGAAAACTGGAGTCCTGATCCCAAGCATCCATGTAAGAGCTGAGCAGCTGTATGAGCTGCCTACAATCCAAGGCAGAGAGAGGGATTCCAGGGCAAGCTGGTCACCAAGACTAGCCAAAATTGATAAGCTCTGGGTTCAGCAGGAGACCCCAGCTCAATAAATAAAGTTGCAGGAACTCAAGGAAGATAGCTAATGTCAACCTTGAGCTTATACACGTGTGTGAACACATATGCATGCACACTGGCACATTTATAATACAGACATGCACCTCACATACAACACAAAAAGATATAATGACCCACTACTAACCAATAAAACTAACAGAAATGTTAGTGCTGCCCACTTGATGCTACTCTGGTAAATACCAATATTTTACTGAAATTAATTTAATATATATGTACATATATCAAGTAGTATTAATGGGGCTGGAAGGGTGTCTCAATAGTTAAGAGCATTGGCTGATTTTCCAAATTCAATTCCTTGCTCTCGTGTGATGGCTCACAAAACAGTCTTTAAAAATATTATTAAATGTAAACAGCTTTTCAAAGAACTATACCTCCTCACCTAAAAATGCAGTGACACTCTGATCATTTCTATGTGTCACAGTGTTTACACACTATTAAAACCATGTGAGGGAGAGGAGCATCCATGTCTATTTATTTTAAAATATCCTGAAAGGGAAATTTAACAGAGTAGCACCACTGACATGACTTATAGAACAAAATCAGCCAACCATTTCCACACTGGCACCTAAATGCCTGTAATATGACTATCTTGAAAATCTTACAAATGAAAGTGAAATGGTCATCTGAAATGGGATGGATCTGCTGGTCAATTACAGTGCATAAAAGCCTAAAAAAGTGCGGGATGGGGAAAAGGCTGAGTGGGGAAAGTTCCACATATGCAAGAGGATTGAAATCTGGATCGCCATCATCCATATAAAGGCTGGGCTAGAGAGTGTCCCGACTGTGTTCCCAGCACACAGAGGGCAGAGAAGGGATCTTCAGGGCAAGCTTGCTAGCTTGACTAGTCAAATCAGGACTTGTGTATTAAAGTGCTGAAGTATACACACAGGTAGAGAACACATACACATACACACACACACACACACACACACACACACACACCCCACATACACATGCAAAAAGGAAATGTTGAAAGGACTACTATAATGAGGAAAATGTTATAAAATGTGATCCTATTAAAATTTAAGGAAAAATAGGGGGGGATATATTTGAAGGGAGAGGGAGGGAAGGAGAGCTATTTTTCTATGGAGGGTATGGTCAGTGGTAAGTTGCCCATACCCCGCTGGATGGCCCCACACTACCTGTGCATATAGGCATCATTAATTATACTCAGATGGTTATTGTTTATTTATTTACCTTTGAGAACATGAAGTTGAGAGGGAAATGTGTTTTAGGAATCTGGAGGGAGTGTGAAGAAGTGCTGTGGATATCGCTCTGTATAAATAAAATGCTGATTGGCCAGTAGCCAGGCAGGAAGTATAGGCGGGACAAAGAGAAAGGAGAATTCTGGGGAGCGCAAGGCTAAGTAAGAGAGCCGCTGCCAGCTGCTGCCATGAGAACATGTAAGATCCCAGTAAGCCACGAGCCATGTGGCAAGGTATAGATTAATAGAAATGGGTTAATTTAAGATAGAAGTAGATAACAAGAAGCCTGCCAAGGCTGTACAGTTTGTAAGCAATGTAAGTCTCTGTGTGCTTACTCGGTTGGGTCTGAGCAGCTGTGGGACTGGTGGGTGAGAGAGATTTGTCCTGACCGTGGGCCAGGCAGGACTGGAGAAAACTTCAGCTACAAAGAATTTGTTGAAAAATAGATATGATCATGATACATTGTATAAATGTATGAAATTTCCAAAAGTAAAAAAAATAAAAAATAAAGCATAACTGAGTTTAATATTGATCTTCATCTCGAAAGGGGGAATTTTATCAATAACTTTAGCATTAATCTAACAAAGTTTAGCAATAATTATAGAACTTTCATTTTAATATGACAAAAAATGGTCTAAAGTCCCCATTCTGGAAAGATAAATGTAGAAAACATAAGTACATGTAAAATAGCAAAGAAATATGTGTCTATTTGCTTATGAAGGTCTAAAAAATTGTCTTGGGGCAGGGACAGAGGAGCAATAATGAGTATCAGTGCAATATCTAAATTTAATAAAACAATCTTTAAAATGCATACAACATGGAGAAACGGTTTTTGAATAACAAAGTATTGAGGAACCTTCTAGCATAAAAGCAATTTGTAAAAGGGGAGCAAGAGACTGAAATATCCCAGAGCTTGAAGTTTCTGAACCTAATAGTTTCTCAAATGTTGTAGATTCTATATTCTTCACCAACAATTCTACATTCAAACAAATGGCATCTTTCAATGCCTAGACAATTCTTTATTATTTCATTGTTAGAAGTTTTCCAGGTAGGGGCTAGAGAGATTGCTCAGTGGTTAAGCCCTTGCTTTACAAACATGAGGACCTGTAAGCCCACAGAAGTTCTGTAAATGCTGTGTGGGCATGATAGCCCACCTGTAATTCGAGTCTTGGAAAGTAGAGACAAAGATTCCCAAAGCAAGCAAGCTAGTAAGATAAGCCACACCAGCAAGTTCTAAGTTTGACTAAAAGACCCTTCAGGAAGAGTAATTGGGGATGAATACTGACATCAGCTTCCTGTCTCCAAATGTATATACACACCAATGCGTGCACTCCCTATACCGTGTTCACCTCCAGGCAAAACCATGCATACACACATGTGCACATGATACACATGTGGAAACTTGGGAGGGTCCAGGTAGAGCAAGCTTTGTTTTTTTCTGGGAGAGAGAAGCATGATACTAGCCACACAAGACAGATGGACAAGGCCATTGGATATATTGTACCTATCTGGATTTCTTCTCCACTTTAAAATTTCTGAGATGAGCTAGGGAGATGGCTTAGTGGGCAAAATGCTTGTTGGGCAAGTCTGAGGACCTGAGTCTGGATTTCCAGAATTAACGTAAAGCCCAGCACCAAAGGTAACGCTTATTTATAATGTCAGAGTTCCTATGGAGAGTTGGGAGGTAGAGACAGGGGGATCATGAGTTAGCCTGGAGTATGAAGTAGCAAAAAAAAAATAAATAAATAAAAATAAAAACAACAACAAAAAACAGACCCTGTCTCTAACAAGGTGGAAGGCAAAGACTGGAAACTGAATGATCCACTAACTTCCACATGCATGCTGTAGCAACATGCATGCCCATATTCACACATAAACTGACACACACATCACACACATCCAGCTGTACCAAGAAGGAGATGCACATTTGTAGGGGTTCTTGCTTTCAATTTCAACTAGAATGCAATTTCTCTCTTCTCTTACTACTATATCAGTAGGAAAACATACCTTGCTGTCTGTCTATGCTAAAACTATTTTCATATTTGTGATTCTTATGTAATAACACTGCCTTTAAAACACTCCATTGCCCCAAGTGCTACTTAAGTTTTTCGATGATTTTTTAACATTCCAGCCTAATTGTTTAGGCTTCAGAGAAGCAAGCGATGAAAGGGACAGCTACTTAAAACACATGAGCTTTGTTCACACTTCATTAAATATTTTAAATGGCTATTTTACTTTATAGCTTTTGCATTCCTTTTGGATCTTAGCTGGCTTGCTTTTTATAACTAAGAAACTTGAATCTCTCTTCAAAGAAATCTTTTTCCACCTAAGTGTCCTCCAGCTTATAAATATGTTATTCTCATCTCTATTATGCAAACCTGAGGCTCAATTTTAAAATTCACATCAAGGTTTAATCACTTTAGCTTTAATCATTTATGGAATTCTTCATTAATATGAAAAAGTTTATTTTATTTCTTTCCTAAAATTACATGAAACTGAGCTTTGCCTCCATCTGAAAGCAATTAATTGACTCCAGTATTACACATTTTGTGCAGAATAGTCACTGGGAAATGTCTCAGACTAAATGCTGCCATTACTGTAAGAACAAAGTGATTTGTCAAAACAAATTTGAAGTTTGAATAACATTACACTGATGAAATTTGTCTGGCAATCCATATACCAACTTTAATTTTATGTATGACTATAGAGCACTTATTACCTCTGGTTAGTTATTGGTTACCAATTTTAAGATCTACAATTTAATTTCACTGTGAATTGAACTGTATCATTAATAAAAGCCACCCTAATTTTAAGGGACAGACTACAGAATAACATTGGCCCTTACACTCAAGAGACCCAACAGCATGGCAAGTGTTCCAAAATAAAGTGCCATATTTTATTTGGTTTCTATCCCCACAGAGGCTTCATTTAGTCTGGGTACTGGTTCCACACCATGACCATCTCACTATACACAGATAGCAGCTATCCATTATGTTATCTGTGATACCACAGAAGTAACACTCATGTATGTATTTACGATTTTCTGCAGTGTGAGAAAACACACACACTGAAGGATACTGGAAACAGATCAAAAATGATTTTGATACCCTGATAGTACTTGGTGAGCTTCCCCAGCTCCCTTTATTAAATCCTTTAGTAAGACATTCTAAATCAGATTCTTCTGGCTGTAAGTCTGAAACATTATAATCATAGAAGTGCAGAGCTTAAAGGTAGAAATTAGCAATAGTCTGAAAGCAAGGTTTTAATATTTTAATGTAGTTATGAACTTTGGCAACCATGCTATTAGCCAATCTCATCACATAAAAATGATATAGACCTATGTGTTAAAAACAAAATTTTAGTTTTGAAGGTGTTACAGGATGAATCCTTTGTTATTTGCAGATTTCATACATTGAAGTTTTCACTCCATATGGCTGAAATAAAGTTCAATGGTTGAAATACAGCTAAATGTAGCCGGAAGTTTTCTCTGGTCCTGTGGAATCTCTCCCACCGGCGTCCTGCAGCTGCTTGGTCCCAAATAAACATACAGAGGCTTATATTATCTTTAAACTATGGCCATGGCAGGCTTCTTGATAGCTAGCTCTTATATCTTAAACTAACCCATTTCTATAAATCTATACTTGCCACGTGGCTCATGTACCTTTACATCTTGCTCCTCCTGGCAGTGGCTGGCAGTGTCTCTCTGCTCTCTTTTCTCCTCTCTTATCTCTCCAGTTAGAATGTCCCGCCTAACCTTATGCGGCCTCACCATTGGCCAAACAGCTTTATTTATCAACCAATCAGAGCAACACATTTTCACAGCATACAGAATGATATCCCACAGCAGCTAAATAAGCATGTGGTTTACATCGGACAAGATAAGTGTCCTTATAAGAAGAGACACCAGAGATCTTAACTCTTCCTCTCTGTGCACATCCTAATGCACCAAGGGAAGGCCATGTGAAGACTAAGCAAAATAGAAGCCATGTATGTACCAGGAACAGAGCCCTCTCAGCAACAACGGTTTATTACCCTGATATTGTATTCCAGACTCCAGAACTTTGAGTATACAAACATCTGTAGTTTAAGCCTCTCCATCATATTTTGTTATGACAACCCAGACTGGAATGAACAAAAGAGTCTAGAACGCAATTGGGAAACACAAACATAGACACGCACACACATCCATTAAAGATCAAGAGCTCACAAACCAGGGATGGAGTAATGTACATCAGTACATTCTGTAAGAGGGGACAGCAGTTGATAATTTAAAACTCATCTGGAGACAGAAACAGTTGGGGAATTCATTTTGAATTTGAAATTCCATTTGGAAAACATTTTCTGAACTGAACAATTGTCTTCACATTGCAGCAATGCCTTTAGGTATAAACTCAGGCTCTCAAAGTGTGGCCTCGTCTGAGCTCTCCTTATGATACACGCGTATGGGATGTCTCCATAGGCTCCCCTCCACCTTCTCTTTTCTTCACAGAGTATTGTAACTTCCATGAGAAGAGACTAAATCTACCACATGAAGGGGATTCCATTCTCAGCATCTACTTTTTGATATATTAATGTGATGGATCTATGATAACTTAGAATGCTCATTCCATTCTAACAAGAGCTATATTTTGAAATCATTTCTTTGCTGAAGACTATAAAAGAAGTTGCCTGAGATGCAAAGACAGGATGACCTTTATCTCATGATGGTACTACTCCTCCCTTTTACCTCCCTGTTCATGAAGCACCACCATACTTCATCCTGAGAGACCAAAGTACACAGGGCAACAATCACAGTACCGAAGAGAAATTATCAGGCGACCTTTGAACACATCAAAATGTTGTCTCCACATCAGAGAAAATACTGGGACGAGCATTTCCAATTTTGACTCTGAGTAGTTGTGATGGTACACTAGAACACTGTGAGGAAGCTCAGGCCCAAAACCATTTGGTTAGACTGGAATGGGCCAAGATCCAGGAAGGGCTTGAGGATATTGGTTGAGCCTGTTGACCAAACAATTACAAAACCATGTTCAGGATGTGACAAAACGTCCCCACGATACTGTCAAAACGTCTTATACAAAGAACGTTGCTGAAATGTTTTAAACTAATACCATATTTTATGCTGCTTAAGGCAAGTGCTATTGGCACAACCGTCCTTCCCAGTCCTGTTTCTCGGCAGTTCCACGGCCTCTCCTCGAACCGCTGATTTACAGAAGTTGGCTGATCAGCAAGACAGGAGAAAAGAAGGCTTCTGCAACACAGTTTGCTGGAGACACTTTTCTCCGTTTTGTAATAAAGTGTTAGCAGCCCCCAGATGATTTTGGTTTATCTTTCTGAAGATCAATTTCCAAGTAATAACCCTGAATTCTCCACATAAATCCTCCATATTAAAAGTGACAAGGGAGATAGAAGTAAAGAAAAGTCAACGGGGGAATTCACATTACTGCCTTCCCCAAACTGCTGGGATAAAACAAACCATAAGCACCGGTGATCACTCACCATTGTCACTGATTTAGTTTTAAGATCTTTGGATTGTGGTCCCTGGGGAATCCAGTGTCAGACAGTGAAGCACTTGTGAGAACTGTGCAGTGCCAATGCCGGTTATCAAGACTACTTGGGTAGTGCTCATCCAATTGATGACCGTGTGTGTAAAAGATCTTCAATGGATACCACTTAATGGCAATGAGAACATGGCATGTGCCTGTCTGAGCCATAGTTTCTGAAATAAATCTAGTTAAAAATCTATAAGAAAGCAGCTCTCTCCCACACTATTATATGAAAACTTAGATTCTCTCCCAAAACTATGCAAACTTTATAGTTGGCCAATAATTATAAACATGGGAAACCACTTCTTACGTAAGTTCATCACACAACTTATATAAAGTTCTCACTATTAGACGCAGCAAGTGGGATGGCGTGCACAGTTTGTGCTGCTTTGTTTTAATGTTTGTGGCTGGTCTGTCCTCGTGGACCAAAGATCGGAAAGAGAAACAGAGACCTTTTACTCTGTGATTGATTTCTTCCCAGGAAGTCTCCCACGTGAGAAATATTCAACGGGAAGTCAAGATGCCAATCACACAAAAATAGCAATGCTCCTGTTTGCGCTTCTGTTCTGCCCCTGGTGAACTTTGGGCATGAGAACAAACAGACGTCAGCACAGCACAGAATCCACCTGGAGCTTTTGCTCTCCTCATAGCTCAAAACAAAACAAAACAGATTTTAACCAGTCACAGACAAAGAGGCCTAGAGAGACCTTGTAGCAAATAAATATAGGAAAACAATCCATTCATTCTCTCTCTCTCTCTCTCTCTTTCATTTTGAAAGTTACACATGTTTATAATCTCATCTGCTCAGGAAGCAAATGCTGGAGGATCATGAATATAAGACCAAGTTTGACTAAGAAAGAGACACACTATGTTACAAACTTTAAAAAAAAAGTTGGAAATTTCCAACCCTTTCTTTTTCATTTTTTATTTTCTAATGGAAAATATATTTTTTCTTAACAGTGTTCTGTGTCATGAATATGTGAATATGTTCACATCCAGAAGAAACTTAGGATGAGATGGTTGAGTTGCTTAGGGTACCTGGACCTGACTGTGATGAGCCAAGTTCACCCTTGGACATACAAGGTGCATGGAGAAAGCCAAGAGCTGTTCTCTGATCTCCACACATGCACTCTGGCATGCACATACCACCCCCACACCCCACACAAATCAAATAAGTGTAATTTAAATCTTTTTTTTAAAAAGTAGCTGTACCCATGAGTAATTAACATAGCAACTGACTTTACTTAATCTTATTTTTCATTAATTATCTCTCTCTGCTTAGACAAGAAGAATCTGATTTTTAAAGCAATTGTTCATTTAAATTCTAATTAGCAATGTACTGAAAATAAAATATAATTATTTGAAATAAAACAAAAAAGACAAAAGCGTATTCTCTGGATAAGTACTGCTTGTCACACACAACATCTGTTGCCAAATGGCACTAAGGGTCCCACCACAGTGGAATCAAGGCCTGGAGTAGGCAGAAATTCCACAAGTTTTCTCTGTGACTTCAGTGGGTACCACTGGGCAGGGATTTAAAGATGACTTCTCTGAACCTTAGCGTCATTATGTCTCTGGCAAGTAGGTCAGATGAAGTGAGTCCTTAAACTTCTTCCAGGTTCAACGTCTTGCCTTCTGGTCTATATGATTTTTAAGATTGTTATATCTTAATACATGTTTGGGTGGCTATAACTTGCTCTACAAACAGCCAGTATGATTTATGTCTACCTTCCATCTGATCGCTGACTTCCCTGAATGTCAGTGCTATATTTGGCCCTTCTCTGTCATAAATACAGTTCACATCAAGAAGTATCCTTAGGCTATGAGATGGCTGAGTTGCAAATGGCACCTGGCATTGAGTCTGATGAGTGGAGCTCCACCCTTGGACATACACAGTGGAGAGAATAGAAAGTTGTGCTATGACCTCCACACCCTGGCATGCACCTGCCCCCCCATAGGAAGCTGTACTCATCATTTGAGATCCGGACAGACAGACTGCTTGCTGTTGAACTGAGGATCTGAAAAGAATCTGTCTAATATCCTTTAATGATTTTAGTACATTGACTTATGTATAGCATGTGCTTATATTTGATAAGCACATGAATAGTTAATGAACAACAGTGAACTTCAGAAAGTATTCACTGAAGACGTAGTTCTTCATTTGGCCTAAATAATATAGAGGATCTAGGTCTAGGGGGATGTGCAACTATAAAATGAATATGCCTGAAAAAAATCACAAAGGAAACTGTATAGCACTGGATATTTTTTAAAGATATGTTCTTATGGCCCGAGAAATTTGATATAAAACACTTTCATTTTGTTTTGTTTTGTTTTTAATGACCCATTCAAAAACTGGGCCTGGAATTTGGACAGAGAATTCTCAAAAGAAAAAAAAACAGGAAAAAAGGCTAAGAAATATCTAAAAAAAAAAATGTTCACTGTCTCTAGTAATTATGGAAACGTAAACTAAAATACCTTTGAGATTTCATCTTCCCCAAGTCAGAATGGCAATGATCAACAGAACAAGTGACTCCAGTAGCTGGAGAAGTGTGGGGGAAACAGTGCTCTCATCCCGTCGAAGGGACTGCAAACTGGTACAGCTGATCTAGAAGTAAGTGTGGTGAATTCTTAAAAGGCTAAAAATTAACCTACTATATTATCAAACTAAATCAGTTCTTGGTGTATGCTCAAAAGACTGAACATCCTACTCCATAAATAATCTATTCAGCCATGTTTATTGTCACCCTATTCACAATAGAAACAACCTAAATGTCTTTCAAGTGACAGATGCATAATGAACATGTGGTACATATACACTACGGAGTATCATTCAGCTCTGAATAAAAATGAAGTCATGAAATTTTTAGGTAAATGGATCAAGCTGGAAAAGATCATATTTAATGAAGTAATCTAGACCTGGAATGAGAAATGTCATATGTTCTCTCTCATTTTAGTCCCCTGGCTCCAAATCTTCAGATATGAGTACATATCCAGGAGTAATTGCAGAAACTTTAAAAGCCAAAAGGGACCACAGTCGAGGTTGGACTTGGGGTGAGGAAGCGATAGGGAGAGGAATAACAGGATACAAGTGATCTGATGGTGGAATTGGGGGAAAATGGTAGGTTGGTCTAGTTAGGGAGGAGGAGGAGGGAAATAAATACAAGAGAAGGAGGAAGGAGGGCAGAATAGCATTAAGGATATCTGAAAAAAGTCATAAAGAATCATGCTATAAACTATCTACCTAAAAATACCTATAATACATGTAAGTCGGTGTATAAACACACAAAAATAGTTTAAATAAAACTTTCTCATCATGGCTGACAATGCTCCCTCCAACAGCAAAGACTATCTGACAACCCCCTCCCAAAACAGGCACGAGAAGCCTTTTTTTAGTTATAGGTGAGATGTGTCCAAGAGACTCCCAAAACATACAAGCTATTGCCATTGCATTTGGTTGCTTCCCTCCCCACTGCCCAGAAGTGGAAGATACATTTCTTTTGCTGAAGACACCATGGACTTAAGACACAGGGCCCAAAGGTTCCTGAACTGGAACTGACTTGAATGCCTCCTCTCTAAGGACTAGTTTTCATGGTACCAGAAGGCAGGCACCATACAAACTTCCAAAAGTGGAAAGCAACCAACCGTCCTACCCAGCTATAACACATATGAACCACAATGATCATCATGGCTCATAATTCTAAGAGTGTAATAGTGGCACATCTACCTTGGCCATAACCAATAGCTCTCTAATTGAACTTAAGACTCCCCCTCAACAAAAAGGAAGTCATGCCTCATACTGGAAAGTTAGCCAGCTACCCAGGACTGGTGATCTAGTCTTGGATCTTGGAGGATAATCTACAACTGCTACTTGATTAAAACAGCATAATCCTTATCTAAACTCTAAATATTTGTCCTTATCCACAGATAAGTATAGTCCTCACTCTTCATCAAGGAAACTTCTCTTTGCAACAGATGACGATCATTACAGAAAAATACAACCAATCAAGAAGCCAGATTCTGGAGCCCAGTACTAATAGATAAATCCACAATCCAACTCCCCCAATTAAAGCTAAGAGATCATTGCTGAAGATAAGGGAAAAAAGAATGTAAGAGCAAGAGAATCAGAGACTTTGCTGTGAGACTGTCTCCTAGTAATGTCAGGAGCTACGTCCATAGTCTCACTAATATAACTGCCTAAACATTAGCTGAACAAGGACAAACAATAGACAAGCCAAAGTGGACAGGGAAAAACCCATGAGGCCTCAGCCTTACTTACACAAACAACTATAGGCAACTAACAAATGATGAGAGAGGAAGAAAAAATCTTTCCCGTGAAAGGGCCTACCAACTGGCTACCTAGTACCAAATAGTCAACGCTTAAAATATATACATTTAAGTAACATCATACAGACATAAATACAGGTTGTATTTATGTTTTTAGGAATATACACATAAATGTATGTAACAACAAGAAAGGAAGAAAGGGACCATGAATTTGAAAGACAGCAAGGAGGGATATATGAGAGGATCTGGAGGGAAGAAAGGAAAGGGTTAAATGGTATAATTATGTTATATCAAAAATAAAAGATATAATTAAATAAAAAATAAAGTTTTGGTTGACCAGTTGGTACAAGTAATATATAGACTGAGCAGGTTGTATTTACTTACACACACACACACACACACACACACACACACACACACACACATTTGTATATGCAATGTGACAACAGTTAAAAAAATAACAGAAGCCATGTATTTGAAAAAGAACAAGGAGGGGATACATGGGAGGGTTTGGGGGAGGAAAGGGAAGGGGAAAGCGATGCAATTATAATCTCAAAGAATTAAAATTAATTTAATTTTTAGTTAAAAGTCAAGTGACTCATAATTATGAGGGACTCTAAGAAATATAGTCTGCATTTTAAAGGAAGTTATAGAAGGAAAGCAGTTACTATATTTCCTTCAGGATTACTTATGGAAAAGTCCTATATAAAAGGGAGAGAATATAGTGGAAGTTTTGTAACTGTGGCCTTGCAAAAGACCCACTGGTCTTGCTGTTCATTTTGTTCATTAAGTATTGTTTAATACTAAAATCTAATACACTGAAACATTTTAAATTTATAATCCCCTGAGATACAACATTATTATCTTAATCTTGTAAAGTATGCTTCATGAAGCCTATAAGACTAAGATCTGACCTTATGCATAGATGATGTTATTACAAAGTTCACTCTTAAACATGGAATAAAACTCAGTCCTCACTGAACCCTGCCTGACTGGGCCTAAGTCTGCTTCCTTCAGTCAGCTTGGGCCACATTGACCATTACTGTGCTGGTCTCATCAAGGGCATGTTCCTTCTCACCTCTGTCTGCTCCTCCTTCCAAGCCATCAGCACCCACACCCTAACTTTCCACAAAGTGCAGGTTCTTATTCTGCAGCTCCGCCTCTCACAAAGAAGGCCATTCTGATTCCCATATTGAATGATGAGTCTTTGATATCCTTTTTTATAGTATTTTATTTTATAATTAACTTAATTTCACATATCAGCCACGGATTCCCCCGTCCTCCCTTTGATAGCCTTTATGATTGTATCTACTCATTTAATTCCCAATTCCCACCACAGTCTCTCCTGGTTCACTTTCTGTTGCTGTAATAAAAACACCAATCAAACCAACGTGGGGGATGAAATAATGCATAATGCTTACATTTTCACGTTACAGTCCACCACTGGGAGAAATGAGGGCAGGAACTCAAGCAAGAACCTGGATGCGGGAACGGAAGCAGACGCCGAGGAGGGTCACTGCCTACTGCTTTGCTCTCATGGCTTGCTCAGCTGTCTTCCTTACACAACCCAGAATCATTTGGCCAGGATGGCACTGCCAACAGTGGGCTGGCCCCTTGTATGTCAACTGGCAATTAACTGCATATGTTTGTGTTTTTATTTCAGTGTCCCCACCATAAGAATGTGTTTCCAAAATGAGAGCTCCAGGGCTTTCGTGCTCACTGTTCTATTTCTGGCAGCCTGATGCCCACTATGTTCAAGTTCTCAACAGAGAGCTGCCAATGAATCAATTGATCAACAGATACTATCAAAGGTAATCAGGAATATGTAACTCAAAGGATCTTAGCAACCTGGAATAAACTGACAGAAATGTCTGCCAATATTTTATAATAAATTTCCTGATAGGAGATAATAATCTAAACAAATGAAGTACAAAGCACAACTTCATTTAAAAGATAACTACTCTCTTGGGGCAAAGCAGAGCTTCAATGAAGGTAAGGCTGTTTGGTGTATGACATCTTACTTATACAATACATATGTCTGAAATAAGTTGTACATGTTAGTGCCTTGGAAATTCAGAGACTAGCGTGGATGCTGTTAGGGAAAATAATGACAATTCTCCTTGAGGTGAATGATGACAACAATAATGGCCAAATACTACACACCTGTTGATTTTACATTTCAGTCCTTCTAGTTACAAAAAATGGTACAAGCTAATTTTAGTAATCCCATCAAGGACAGTGTCACTGGAGTGACCATCATTATTACTGTCAGGGGTATGTATAATTTCATACTCTGTCACCATTTACGCAAACTGAGTTGCTTGTTATTGGGCTAGTACTTCTGGTGTTGTAAATTGAGTTCCACAGAGCAGGATTCCTTTTGCTGGACATGTGCTTATACTTTTCCAAATGTTTAATAATTTACAACCAATCCTCCTTAGGCACACATATATGAAGTGTTATATATCAACATATACATAATTTTGTTTGAAAATACATTGTTGCTTGACTTCCTTGGAATAATACCAATAGCAATAGTAAAGGCCAAACATTCTCTTCCTCCCTCACTGCCCCTCTCTCTCTTCTTTTCTTTTTATGGTGCTGGAGATCAACCTCAAATCCTTTTTCATGTTGCAGGGGTTTTACGCCCATGCCCTGCAATTTCTAATCTTTATTGTCATTTTTCAGGAAGTCACTCAGAATTTAGTTGCAACAACTCTCAAAGGCTTGCCTATTGGAGAAGTGAAATTGTTTTATTCTTTCCAACAGCTATAAAGAATAAAAAGGATTCCACAACAAAGTATTATCATTACTTAATCAACCACTTTTCTGTTGGTAGACATTCAAAGATTTATAATTCATCAAGGTAACCAGGCTTGTACGTGTATCTCTATGTAATGGTACCTTATTACTATCCAAAACATTCTTATAAATAAAGCTACTAAGTTAAAGAGAGTAAATATTTTAGTTCTCTAAGATATTCTTAAAATATGATTCTTATATATATATTACATATATATATATATATATCATGATTTGCAACAAACTTGCAGGAGAAACAAAACTGAGTTTAAGAAATTACAGAGACATTTGAGGTAGCCATGTGTCCTGGTGCACGCCTATAATTCCACCATGCAGAAGGCAGGGGGATTGTTTACTCAGTCAAGGTCAATATGAGTTACATCATGAGAGAAATAGTCTCACAAAAAAATAAAGAAATAGAAAGAAAAGAAAGTAAAGGACAGAGATAGGCCAGGCTATATAGCCCAGAAAATGATGTGAGGTGTCCATGTGTCAATCAAGAACTCACTTAAAGCTGGTGGTATAATTTGGGAGCATTTAGATATGAGCAATGGGACACTGATGGTAGGCTAGCGTGGGTCTTGATGTTTACTGGAAAAATTTAGATGTTCTTCCATGGGAAGTAAGAAACACTTATAATTATTATTATAGTAACATTTGCAATAATGGGAGAAATGAGTAAGCACCCTTTCAGGAAAAAGCCAGGCTGTGATCTGCTGACCCTCACACATTTGAGCATGGTGTTCTTTTCCAGACCATGTGGACTTTGGCAGTCTTAGTTTCCACAGGAACTCCTTGAGTAACAAAACTAGAACATCTCTCACTGTTCAAATGCAAATGCTTTCTCATCAGCTCAAAATTGCTCCTATTATCAACTTCGAGAAATATAACAACAGCAAAAGCCCTCTGAGGACACAATCAATGACACACCACAGGCAGCTTCCTATTCACAGCCCTCTCTTCTCTTTTCAGACTGAAGTCTGAAAGGCTGCTGGGCCAGGGAAGTTAGAGCGTCTATTAATTCCCCACTCCTCCTTCTCTGGATATTTTTGGTTTGGGTCCTACCGGACCTCCTGAAGGGACAACAGTACTCTGTCACTAGCCAGTCAGTCGGCCCAGCTAGTAGATGCTCTTGAAATAGCAAGAAAAGCCATCTCCAAATATCTGTGGTGCCTGGTATTCACACTGGTTGTCAACCTCAAATTAATATGTGAAAGTGTTATCTCCACTGTGGTTTGGGACAATGGGGCCATTGGGAATGAATGAGATTATAAGGGTAAATCTCTGATATTTGGGATTACTTCTATCCTAAGAATAACAAAAGAATTTGTCTTATCTTGCTTTGTGCTCTCTCATGAGAAGACCACCAACAGGTAGCTCTCTCTAAACTAGGAGGTGAGCCTCCCCCAGAATCCAACTATGATAGTGCCCTGAGCTCAGATTTTAGCATCTGGGACAAGAGTAAACATTAGCTTTTCTTGTTAATTTGTTTGTTTAGTAAGTCATCTACTATACTTATACTATACAAACTAAGACAGTATTTCTTAAAATTTAAAAATGGTTTTGAGACTTTCATACAAGCTTAAAATGTATTTGATCATATCCATGTCCTAGTCCCTTCTCTCCCATACCACCTATGTAACTAACCCCTCTCACTTTGCCTCACTTCGTGTGTTTTCTCTCTCTCTCTCTCTCTCTCTCTCTCTCTCTCTCTCTCTCTCTCTCTCTCTCTCTCTCTCAGAAGAGGAGGAGGAGGAGACAGTCTAACTTGGTTGCCCATATGTGCATGGGTGTAGGACCATGTACTGGACCATGGCTAGCCTTTCATGCACCATCTCTTAAAAATAACCGACTCTCCCTCCACACCCCCCCCCCACCAGAAAAATTGACTTGCCAATAGCTTCTCAGCTATGTATAGGACTTGATGCACACCTCCTTGGTCCATGCCAAAATGTTTTGGGGTAACCAACTACTTTCTAATTGGATTTAAAACGTATTATACAAGACACAACCTATGCCTGCTGCTGTTAATTGGGCCAAAACCCTGTGCCAGGCTGGCTATACAGCCAAGAGAAGACCTAATACTATTATTCTGCTAAATGGATAGAGTAATAAACTGCTCCCTAAATTATCATCTAAGACAATATTTTTTTCAGAAGCTCCATAGTTCATATAACATCAATTCTAACATAATTGATTTTCATCAAAAATTGCAGGATTTAAGTAAAAGCAAGATAATCCATCATGTCCCTCCTGTGTAAGATCTAATTGTTGTGTCTTCATCTGCATGACTATTTTTACTTCTTCAGGGGATTCCAGGAACATTATTATAGCCCATTATTTACTACATATTCTATAACTTGTTCCCACGACAAAGATACCTTCTTTGAAAAAGTATCTGTGAGCCAAGGACCTTCAATTCTCCCTAAAGCTCTTGATTCAAAGTTAGATTTTTCTCAATTGGATGCCTTGACTCAGCTGAAGACCCTGCATACAGTGCCCTGCACGGTTTTGCCCATGGTTGCCAACCATTCTAGTTGACTGCCATCTTTCTAACTCCCTCTTTTCATCTATACTTGTTCTAAGTATTTTTTTTTTTGCACGATCCTTGGTCATAGCATTTCATAAACTGAACATTTCACTTATTTTAGCTGCTTTCTGATTTGATATACATATTTTTCAATCAACTAATATCAACAGTGTCAATCTCAGTACCCTCCCCCAAATAAAGGTCAGAATCACTTTTTTTTTCTTTTTTCTCTTTATTCAACATCTACCCCCAGAATCCAGGTTTAGCTTTTCTCTGTGTGTAGGTTTATATTTATCGATGTGTATGCCTTCCACCCAAGGCAAGCTATTTTAGCTCCTTTCACTGCAAGTTGTTAGCACACACTGCTCTGTTGTCTTAGCTTCCTACCTAGTGGTCCTAATTCTACCGCTGCAGATTTATTATTAGCCTCCAAATTTAACTTTATTGAGCATGTGTTGTCGTGTAGGTTATTTCAAATTTCAAAAAATGTTTCCTGGTTTAGTGAAACAAAAATATTTAGGAATGATACAGTTAAATGAAGAATAAGGCAGGGTAATCATTCAGATATTAGCAACAAACACAGACAAACTTTCAATTGTGAGCCATTCATTCTCTGTGCCAGCCATTATGAGCACTAATTTTTTTTTTTTTTTTTTGTTTTTTCGAGACAGGTTTTCTCTGTGTAGCTTTGCGCCTTTCCTGGAACTCACTTGGTAGCCCAGGCTGGCCTCGAACTCACAGAGATCCACCTGGCTCTGCCTCCCGAGTGCTGGGATTAAAGGCGTGCGCCACCACCGCCCGGCATGAGCACTAATTTAAAAGACCTCATACTTTGGTACTAAACGATAAACTGCTAACAAATAATAGTCTCAGAAGTTAGAATGTGGCAAATCCAATTTAAATTGAATTTCTGGTAAATAATAAATAATGTTTTTAGTATAATAATATCCAAATATTGAATGGAACACATTTTAAAATACATTTTATCAAGTTTGGGAATTTAAACTTGGGAATTTCAAACCTGTGTGTCTTAGTTAGGGTTTCTATTGCTGTGGCCAAACATCACGACCAAAAAGCAAGCTGGGGTGGAAAGGCTTTATTTGGCTTACACTTCCATATTGCTGTTCATTATTGAAGGAATCAGGACAGGAACTCAAACATGGCAGGAACCTGGAGGCAGGAGCTGGTGCTGCTTACTGACTTGCTTCCCATAGCTTGCTCAGCCCACTTTCTGATAGAACCCAGGTCTATCAGCCCAGAGATGGCACCAGTCATCATGGGCCAGGCCCTCTCCCATTGATCACTAATTGAGAAAATGCCTGGATCTCATGGAGGCATTTCCTCAGTCGAGGCCCCATCCTCTCTGGTGAACCTAGCTCGTGTCAGGTTGGCACACAAAACCAACCAGTCCACTGTGTCTAATGCAATCTGATCCTTCTCATACCCTGCTTCCTCTAATTTTCCTTTTGACCCTGCCAACTTCTCTATTTTCCCCATAGTCATGTCTTTCTGTTCTGGTCTGTGACCTGCTAAGTATAACCCGAGCTGTCTGTGTGACCATGGGTGTGGAACTATCTAACGAGGCCTGGTGGTTTCACTCACAGCTATACAATTCAAGACAAAGACCACCCTCTCTCGGAATCCTATAGGGAACATATCTGGGTAATCATAATGTCTACTTAAAATGTAAATTTAGTGAAAGGTCTAGTATTTTTATTTGCTCCATGTAGAAATAATAAATATAATAAAGCCAGAGGCTGAAATAAACATATTCAAATTACAGAACTTTTGCAAAAGAGAGAGATTAACTCCATTTGAGGGGCCTACGAAGTCTTTGAAAATGAGTGGCATCAACTCAAGGATCTGGGGAGAGAGCAGGTGGAGGGGAACTTGGAGGAGTGGAGAAAGGGGAGGCTGTGGTATTGCATGAAAAAAGAATAAAAAGAAGAAAGAACACACCCAAAAAGTGACTAAAGGGAGTGTATAGGTAGATATTTTGTGTTTTTATGTGTTTGCGTCTACGTCAGCCCATAAACGTGTATTGTCAGACATGTAGAAAATGTCTCCAGCAGATGAGTTTGTCAAAGATAGACAAGGGTGGATTTGCACTCACCACACACTGACACATATTTCACAAACCTGCTTCTTCTCATGAAGGAAAAAGGAAACATGAAACAAAGCAAAAGAAAATAAAACAGAAAGTAAGAAAGGTGGAGAAGGTTGATTTACAGTTTCCATGGTGTGAACATTCCTATCAGGACAGAATTCTGATGACAAGTGTGATGTCACTGAAGCATTTCACTTACAAAAAGACAATGCAGATGAAATCATTATAGGGCACAGATAATGATAACTAGAAAATAAAAATAAAAACTTAGGATGTGGTGAATTTTGAGTATGCATCATTTAATGCAGTCTATCAATTAATAAGCTTTAATAATTTCATTTTTATTATGAGCTATGTTTAACAATGAGCTTGCAAAATCATAGGGAGATTTTTATAATCTTTTTTGAGATAATCTTGTGAATAGCATTGTTTGTTGGTGAGTTACAAATTGGTATCAATGGAGCATAAATTTGTATATGAAGCAGAGTGAGGGTATGAATGAGTAAGGTATTAGGAGGTTTGGACACTGCCCTTCTATATCACCAATGGCTTCTATGTGGATAAAAAGGTGACAGATGACAGAGAGATGAATAAACAGTCATGGAACATGAAAGGTTTATCACCTTACCTTATGGGACTCTATGATGTACACTAAAATCAAGTGCAATGCATGTCAGGGGTCTGAATAATAATTCCATTTCTTAGTGGTAACCAATATGAAAATCAGTTTTCTTAAAGAAAAAGAAGTACTGAATAATAATGTCATCTTCCCTCCTTCTTGGGAAGAAACCTAACTAAGGTTTAACATAGCAAGGGCTTTGTAACTGTACCTGTCCAGGTTAGCATCACAGCGTCTTCCAATTAGTAGGGTTTGCACATCCTGATTCTATACAAAGCAGAGGTGCACCTTTATCTACTTACTGAGAACTTCATTCTGTCTGTCATTTATATACAGGAATATTTACAGTATTTCCTCCTCTCTCTCTCTTCCCTTCAACTCCTCCTGTGCCTCTTACTCCTTTCTCAAATTCCTGGCCTCTTGTTTGTGATCATTATCATTACAATTGTATAGAAATAATTTAATAAATACAACCTGCTGAGTTCATTTAGTATTGCTCATATGTGTAGGTGTTTGAGGCTAAACCCTTAGGACTGGATCATTTACCCTTGGAACCTTCAGTTCTTAATGTGTAGGTTCAGCAAAAGTTCTTTTTCCTGTTTCTGTTTTTCTCTGGATTGACCTCTTAAAATTGGCTTTGAGTCCTTCTAGGCATTTCTATGGCCTTTGCTTCCCAATTCCCTTTCTCCCTCCATCTATAACATCCATGAATTACTTAGCATTTCAGGATAAAAAAATTATATCCTTTATTCTTCTCAATCTGAAGTATAAACATGTCACAGAAAGCCAGTGTTAAACTGAAAATCATGGTCTCCTTCATTCTAAAACACTCTAGTTATAGCTGTTGAAATAATATACTATAGTAATTTAAAACCAATTAACCAACAGGCAAAAGTTAACATATTTTATGAATATTGACATGTACCAAAAATACACAAAAACCTGTGAAATGGAACATCAGTCTTCTAATGATGTAATTGTTGATATTTTTAAATACATTCAACAATGCATTTACTTTTAACTAGGAACTTACTAAACTAGCTTTGCAATTTGAAACTCTCTCACAAGGAAATCAAATGTCAACTTCTATGCCAGTACAGAAGAAAAAGAGAAAAAAATCAAGTCCATATCAATAAAAACACAAGCTTTTTTTGTTCTGATGGCACTGCATTGGCTGGGCCTTCCCTTGGAGACCCTTAATCTTGATATGTAATATCTAAAAGAAGTACAGTTAGTGTCATAATGTGTGAGGGAAAAGGATGCATAAATTGAAGCTGGTTTGATTTTGTTGTTGTCCATGTCATAACCAATGACTATCTCCAAAAAAAATTAGAATGACAATGAAGAACGAAACGGGGTTTGTAAATTCACATATAAGACATAATAATAATAATAATAATAATAATAATAATAATAATGATACAAACTGGAAATAAAACTAGTAAGTGGAACATTATGGATGCTTTAGATAACACAGTGTAAACAAAGGTCAAGGAGTAGGAAATTCTGGTGGAGTGTTAAGTAAGATGAGCTCTGGAGGAAATAATACTTGAGCCTATACTTGAACTACAGGTGCAATTATTGCTGATAAAGAAGATGAACTAAGAAAACTGGAAACATTTATGGACACTGAACTCAAGATATAAAAGGAGCAGTGAGGCCGGGTGGTGGTGGCGCACGCCTTTAATCCCAGCACTCGGGAGGCAGAGCCAGGTGGATCTCTGTGAGTTCGAGGCCAGCCTGGGCTACAGAGTGAGTCCCAGGAAAGGCACAAAGCTACACAGAGAAATCCTGTCTCAAAAAACCAAAAAAAAAAAAAGGAGCAGTGAGAATTGAAGAGATGGCCCAGCAGTTAACCTCTCTCACAGTTCACCACCATCCCCAACTTAAATTTCAGGAGCTCCAACCTCCTCTTCCAACCTCCAAGGGTATAAGGTATACACATGGTGCATCTTCATAGATGCAGACGAATCGCTCATTTGCCTAAAATAAAATATTTTTAAATTGAATTTTAAAAGGAGTGGCAGGCATCTTCACAGACTACTGAATGATGTAGTTATGTGCAGGTTGTAAGTGAGGAAGCTTTGTTGGAAATAAGTAGTCCAGGTGTGGTGCCAGGCATCACAGATTTTAACGTGTGCATGGGTGGGCTACTCTGTCTAAAGTCCTCTGATTGGGGCAGTTGCTCTGATGAAACCTGGGGGTGGGGGTGGGGATTATACTGGCAAAAAGAATATGAGAAGAGAGGCCAATTATGTTCCAACTCCACATGAGAAAGAAATGTGGTATGGAATAGGGAATGCCAGAGAGAACTGACAGAAGGCACAGATGTGAGTGACTCTTCAGAATTAGAACTGACAGGACATAGTGACTGATTTAAGGGAGTGAGAGGTTGAAAATGACTCAGGGGTTTTTCTGTCTGAGTGACTGGAGAAGGGAAATGTCACAAATGGGAGACAGAAGGTGCAGGAGGATGCATGTGTGACTGAGCTTGTGTTGGTAGGGTGTGATGTGCAAGGGGATACTGAGTTCAGCTCTGTTTCATGCAGATCAAATCAAGTATGTGTGCACACTGGTATAAAGGCAGTGTTTTTGTGGAGTAGGGCGGTGCATGAGAGCATTCACTGTGCTGAACATAATCAGTTCAAGTCTCTCTAATCCTGAATGCATAAAACGTACGTGTTCTACCATCATGCAAACAACTCAAACACACACACAGAGAGAGAGAGGGAGGGAGAGAGAGAGAGGGAGGGAGGGAGGGAGGGAGGGAATTTGAAATCAAACTTTTTCCAAATCTGAACTTTTCTCAGAATGGGAAGATTGCTTGAGTGTTACCAAAGAGGTCAAAATCCATTCCATACATTTTTAATTTTAATTAAAATATAATTACATTACTCCCTCCCTTTTTTCCCTCTAACTCTCCCATGCCCCCTTCCTCCAAGCCCTCCTATGTGTATTTTAAGGTTTCCACCACTTCCCAGATAACAGATGGGAAGAACAGCTCTTCCTCACTGAATGGGCAGGCAGCGTTTTTTTAAAGAAAACCAAAGAAAGAAAATGGAAGAGGCTTTCATCCCCCTCTCTATCCCCCTGCTCTCTGCTGCTATTAATGTGGGAAATAAAAGACTCTACCTTACACTCATTTGTAAACTGGTACTCATTAATCACATCATGGTTCAAATTCTGAAAAACAATTTGTGCCAACCTCAATGACGTAGCATATATTATACTTACAGTACAGTAGATCAAAGACTTCCATACAATGCAAATGATTCCTAGAAGAATTACATGTCGTGAGAAAAGATACAAGTGATAATGTGAGTTATTTTTTTCCAGAAAATCCTCTTAGAGTTAGATAATATATGTTGCAAGGTGGCACACTAGATTTTACCAAGTAACTAGTACAAGTACTTCAGGATTAAAAGGTAATGCCCTTCTCTGCTAAAAAACCAAATGAAAGCCTGCTGACTTCAGAAAAAAAAAGTTCCATATGATGTGTCATCAGTCAAAACCTTGTATATACTTCCGTCTCTCAGATGGTATATCTTTTATGAATTCTTTATGCCTTGGGCTGAACGCTGCAGAGGCCGTGGCTTCCTCACTGACTCCAGACTGTGCCAGCACATAGGAATGGATGTTTGTATCTGTTGGGGTGTCCGATCAGGCCAGTCACTGCTGCAGCTGGCCGGGTTCACCTCTGAGTATGACTGATGGTGACTTTTCCCCTCGGGAAAAAGCATGCATAGCACCTTCCAGAACTATTAAAGCTCACCAGTAGGAATGGAGCTTCCAGGGCTGAACTAGCTTGATTTCATTTAGCTTCACAGGTTTCATCTATGGATTTAGTATGTGCTGCCCTTAGCAGTGGGATCTGACCAACACATTCTAGAGGGTAATCAGGGGACTGGAAATAGCCTATAATGCCTGGGGGCCTACGGGAACTCAGTGGCCAACAACTCCAAAAGGGGTAACCTATTCCTGGCATTGGGCTTTTTAGTTAGTAGGGTTACTGGTTATTATTTAGTTATTACATTGTTGCTGTGTTATAGGGTAATCCCACTTTAATTCACATATATATGTGAAGATTCTATATATTATATAGTGTGTATATATATGAAGATTCTACACTAGTAGGTTTAAATACATTCCTTTTCCTTTCAAAATGTCTCTACCACAACTTATCTCTTCCACTATTCCCTTCTCTATCCTACCCTCTACTCCCCAACCCAGGTTAACCCTTCCTATTCCATTTTCCCCATGTGCCCCTTTATACCAGTGCATTGCAACTCCTTTAGAGTTCTTTCCTGCAGTAACTTTCTGACCTCTATGGGTATTCCCAATGAAACACGCAGCTAAAGGTTTAAAGATAACATTTACCTAAAGATTTAAAGCTAACATCCAGAGATGAGCGGCCATATGCAGGGATATTTGGGTGGCATAAATTACTCTTGAAGTTTTTTGTTTTGTTTTGTTTTTGTACTGGAAACTGATGGATAGGGAGGTGGGGTGAGTCTGGGAAGGATGTGGGAAGGGGGTGAATATGATCAAAACATGTTGTAGGAAACTCAAAACCCTCAAAGAATTCATACTATTTTTTTCTTAAAGGAATGGCCATTTGGGGACCTCTTTTTCTAACCCTGGTTAGTTCCTATCCCTGGACTAAGGAACCAGAAGCCTTCTGTGGATCTTCACTTGGAAAGTTCAAATAAGTTACCCGTAGGGATACTTCTGAAGTATGAGCACAGGCTCTGGAATCAGCCCCCCCAAAATTCAAATTCCACCTTCATCATTAGAGGGCACACAGGCAAGTAATTCACACCTCTGGGCTTCAGTTTCCTCATATAGAAAGCAGAGACAGTGGTGGCATTTGATAACATCTGTGAGGGTTATACACACATGTACCTGAAACAGAGTCATTTATAGGTGGAGGTCTCGTTAACAGAGTCAATAGCCCAGGGATAAGACCAGATGCTCTCCAACTACATTCCCAATTCATACCTTCAGCTGGTGTGATGCTGCACCAGCTCAGCAGGTGTAATGCTGCACCAGCTCAGCGGGTGTGTGATGCTGGACCAGCTCAGCTGGTATGTGCTGCTGTACCAGCTAAGGTGTGTGCTGCCCTCCTTTTGGTGGTCCCATACGGAGGGTCCCACCACAATGTCGTCATCTTCTTCCCTAGTAGATCTCTCCAAAGAATCAGAAAAGACACGAATATCTGAGGGAACACAATTCTCTGCAAGACTTTCTGTACCTCCTTGTTTTTCAGTGTCTTTCCTAGGATGACTGAGTCTTCCCTGCTGAAAAGGCCCCAGCCTGGGCTCCTACTTTCTTCAGGGCAGCATTCCCTTGTCACCAGGGCCTGCTCCGTTCTCCTCTCAGATCCTGCTCAGGAATCTTCTCTGTAACCATTGCCATCATCCTTGCTATTAATAACCCTGTCCGGTCTATTCCAATCATCTACTAATTGGCCCCTTTCTCTCCAGGAAGACCCTATCCTCATCCATTATGTATACTTCCTCCAGATTCATTACCCAGAAGCAGGCCTTTCAAGAGGCTAGCTCCATGCTCACACGCTTTCAGGTCCTCCTTCTGAACGAAGCTAGTTTCTAGAGGCTAGACTCTAAGGACATTAATAAACTGGTCCCAATGACCTTTGGCAGGTTGGTAAGCCAGACCCTGTACCAAGGCTGCATTTGCCTCATGGCTTCATTCACACTTCAGATCTTGTGCTTAAATTATTTCCTCAGCCAACTGTTCCACCATTTTTCCTTCTTGTGTGATTACAACTCATTATTCAAGTAAAAATTGCTAAGTTTGTATATATATTATGACATAATTTTTTTACTTATATTACAAAGTACCATTTCTACCTTACCCAGCTATTCAGCCATGGACTTAACCATCCATTTTTCCATTGGATCATCTTTCATCTTGATGATAAATTACTTGAAGGCAAATCAAATTTTTTTTATTATTATTTTATGAGGCTTCATCTCCTCATTCTGTAATTTACAGTACTAGGACATAGGTTATGTTTAAAATTTATACTTCATATAATTAGAGAAAAACTTCAGACAGTATATATCACAGAATGTAAGAAGTAAAAATCATGTGTTCTTGGCCCTAACAAATTTCCTTGATCTACAGTTTTAGCATGGATGCTATTTTTCTATGCATTCTTGAAAAACCGTAGGATGTTTCCTAGCCTTGATATGATGTGTTTAAATGGTCTCTTTATGACCGGCCACACTAGTGGGAGCCCATGAACTGTAGACTAGTGGCTGTGGAGCCCCCATGGGACTTGAATAGGTCCTCTGGATACAGAAGATGGTTGTTTGGCTCAAACTGTTTTGGGGGGCACCCAGGCAAGGGGATCGGGATCCGTCCCTGGTGCATGGGCAGGCTTTTGGGAGCCTGATGACTGTGGTGTGATGCCTTGCGCAGCCTTGGTGCAGTGGGGAGGGGCTTGGACCTGCCTAGGCTCAGTGTGCAGGGCTTTGCTGACTCCTCATTGGAGACCTTAACTTGGGGGATGTTAGGGATGTGGGGTGGCTAGGGAAGGAGGGCTGGAGGGTGGGAGGAGGGAGGAAGGAGGATCTGTGGGTGGTATGTAGAGTGAGTAGAAAATTTCTTGATAAATGGAAAAAAAGGAAAATAACAAGTAAAAAATGGTCTCTCTACTTGTCTCTCAATACAAGATGCATCTGTTCATTTATGTTTCTAATATTGTATGAATAAAAATTAATGAGTGTTAAAATACATCCTACATATACAGGTTATTGGCAAACAATGGAAATTATCATTAAAATAAGTTAAATGAGACCTAAAAGATCTGCTTTGGCATTCTATTTCTTGCATTTGTCTATGCAATAATCTCAATTATATGTACCTATTAATGGTATCTTAAGTTAATGAAGAGTTCACATATATTTGCAATGTACTTATTGTATGCATAATAGGTGAGTGCATATGTTTATCTATCATCATGATTTTTCACTAAACAAATAATGATGTTCTGCATGCTTTGCCCATGGTCCTAGGATGATCTTTTCCCTTTTCTGAACACTTTCTTCTCAAAGCAAGTTCAGTACCAGCCAGGGAGTACAGATTCTCCTTTAGTTATAAGCTTCCTGTTTTTGTACAACAATCATCTATTTTCTTGGCACAGACAGACCATTTACATTTGAACAAACGACTCTGTAGAGATGCAGAGGACTTAGCAGTGATTCACAGAGCAACTAGCATGGACCCTGAGGCTCAATACCTTTCTAATAATAATACTGCCAATATTAATTTCACTTTGCAGTCTCTGTTCAAAAGTTTTTAAAAAATGAAGTTCACATTAATTTTTACTTGAGGAATTATCACACATCTCAATCATCGTTTTTACTGAATGTAAGTGATACATATCAGTTATTCTGGATCAAGAAAGTATGCCCATATCATTTGAGAAAAATTCCCTAATACCTATTTCCTAGCCTCTTTAAGTATTCATATTAGGTAGAATTTTATACACAACAGCATAAGAGTCATGCCTTTCAATACTGTCCCTATAACATCTACTTCACTCCTTTCAATAATGAATATATAGAGAAGAAAAGATGAAATCTATACTGTTCTAGATTGGCTAAATATTATTTCCAGATTATGCCAGTATGGAAATACTTAAGATCTGGTTAAAATTTGGGTAAGTGAATGAAATTACAAACTAGTAGAGATTGTCCACTGTTTCTTTAGAAAAACAGGTGAATGTTATGTAGGGCTTTATGAGCATACAACTCAAACACATACACACACATTCATTTAATTTCATCCATTAAACTTTAAATAGGTTAACATTAATTTTCTTTTTATTATCTAGATAATAAGATTTTTGTTGATGTGATAAAATATATGTCCCCAAAGCACTGATTTTGCAGGAGACATAGGTTTGGTTCCCAGCACTCACATGATGGTTCACAACCATGCATAATTCCTGTTCGAGGGGATCCAACACCCTCTTCTGACCTCTGAGGGTAACAGGCATGCACTTGGTGCATACACATACATGCAGGCAAAACACTCATACACATAAAAGAAACAAATCTAAATTTTATATTATTATTATTATCACGCATTTTTGAGACAGGGTTTTACTACGTATCTCTGATAGTCCAGGAACTCACTTTGTAGACCAGACTGGCCTCAAACTCACAGAGCTTCGCCTATCTATGCCTCCAAGTGCTGGGAAGAAAGGCATGCACCACTACCCTCTGCTACAAATCTAATTTTTTAAATAAATAAAATATATATATTGACATTTAAATCAAAGGTTTCTCCATTAATTCACAAAATCAACAAACCAGACAATTCTTCTTGACTATGTCTTGATGTAGTTTCTATTTTATAACAAAACACCAGAGCCCATGTTATGGATAAAGAATAGGAATTTACTTGGCATATGATTCTAAAGGTTGACACACCCCCAAACATAGTATTGTCATCTATTTAGCATTTGATAAAGGCCTTTTTGCTGTATCGTAACATGGCAGAGGGTATCACATGGTGAACAAGAATAAGTATGCTCACTTAAGTTCCCATCTTCCGATTGAGACACTAATGCCAACATTGGGCTCTAGCCCTGAGTTTATCTAACCAAGATTTACCCCTCCCCCAAAGAAAACTCCACCTGAAAATTAACATGAATTTGTGATTAGCTTTCTAATACATGAACTCTTAGGACTAAGCATTTATAGTACATACTAACCATTCCCATAGTTTAAATTCATCTTGTGTTCATGATCCAGATATCACCGATACTCTAGATCTGGGTCTACTTCTATCTGCTGGGAACACTAGTGACAGTAACTGGTAATCATATTTTTGTCTTCCACGTGCAAGCTGAGAGTGTATGTTGTCAACTGTTATATTCATACTGGAGCTGATAAAATGCTGCTATGAAGTTAGCCCAATCAGAAGTCTGTATGGGCTTGCAAAGTCACTGTCTTCAGGACATCTTCTTAAAAGCATGTTGTCTTTTGCCCATGGAAAATGATCATTTTCGTGTAAAGTTGTGTGAGGAGAATGGGAGGGGTAGAGAATCTCTGAGCGGCTGCTTGAGACAAACCCTGGGCATCAGGTTTAAAAGTGACCTGTGCATGTGTGCTCAATGATACAATCAAGAAAAGAATGAAGGACGGGAGCAAGAGAAGACACACTATAGAATAACAGAGGCAGTTGGGCTCAAAGGATCTCTACACAGGGACTCAGGGAGACTGAGACAAAGAGAGATAGTGACACAGAGAGACAGAGATAGAAAGAGACAGAGAGAGTGGGGGAGGGAGGGAGGAAGAGAGAGAGGGAGATAGAGAAAAGAAGCTCAAGTGTAGGCAAACAAGCCCTCATCTTAAGGGTCACCAAAACAAGAACTACACAGAATCATTAGGAGATGGTCCATGGCTATCAACATGAAGTGAGGAAGGTAACCAAGGACTAGTCAGCTCATGACAACATATAACACTTCTATAGAACTGAAGAATTAGTATACAAGAAATGAAATAAGTTTCCACTCAGCATGCAGAAAGGAAGAAATACAATGTTATCGCTAACTGGGCTACAGCAGAAAAGAGGGGCTTTGGGAGACTTGGTGAACTGGCATAGAATGATGTGCATTAGCCTGCAAATCACAAAAAGAAAAGGAAGACTATGAAAGCCACACATTTTTTTTCAAGTTCTGTCACTTTCTAATTATAACCCTGAATTGGAAATGTCAGTGTTCCTCGTACTCTTTATTTTCAAGCTACTGGCTGTTCTGATTTCATTCTAAACGACAAAAAAATATAATTTTCTACTTGGATCTCTTATTGCTTCTAGTATCAATAGAAAATTTATATTGATCCCCACTGCACATGGTACAAAAACTATGATACTGATTATCCCTCATTGTGTATGAAAGAAAAATGCCTCACACTTTTGACAAAATCTTCTAGCTAAAAATAATACGTGGAAAACATGTCCCTGAAAAATACGTTCATTTGTGATAGAATATATGGCTAAAAGATTTTCTGCTTATGACAGACATGTTCTATTTCTTCTTAACTAGATTTTACTTAGTTAAACGTACATCAGTTTAAAGTAGAAATACTTTATGTGGTATACATTATTAAATATTTGCTTTCCTAGGAGTGTTCAAACAATGACAGAATTATTAAATCTTCTGTCTCAACAGAGCATCAGGATGGAAAAAAAACCCACAAACTAAAACTGCTTAAAATAGGAAAATCTAATATTTTCTTTTTTTTATTTAATTTTCCTATTCATAGGTATTTTTTTAATCTTCAAGATTGAAGAGTTACACTAAATTCCTAAAGTAATACAATAAGATTTCTAAAATATTTAGTTCCATATGTGTTCTACATTTGTGCTCATGTTTACAACTTTATGAGGAAATACATCAGCGCAATCATGACTCACAGAACACAAGGCACTCTAGAGGGCACACTGTGCTCGGAAATCCCCTCCCCTGGGTCTGGATAGTCTTTATGATCAATTTGACACAAACTGGAGTCATCTGGGAAGAGTGAGTTTCAATGAAAGGATTATTCCATCAGAATGGCTTGTGACTATGTCATCAAAGAACTGTCTTGACTGGTGATTTATGTGGGACTCTGAATGTTGCCATCCCTAGGAAGGTAGTCCTAGTCTGTATACAAAGAGGGGCTGAAGCTGGGTGTGGTGGCATACACCTTTATTCCTAACATTCAGGGGCAGAGGCAGGTGGAACTCTGTGAGTTGAGGCTAGCCTGATATAAAAAGTGACTTCCTGGACAGATAAGGCTGTAACACAGAGAAAAGAAGAGGAAGAAGAGGAAGAGGAGGAGAAGGTAGAGGAGGAGGAGGAAGAGGTGGTGGTGGTTATGGTGGTGGTGGTGGTGGTGGTGGTGGTGGTTATGGTGGTGGTGGTTATGGTGGTGGTTATGGTGGTGGTGGTG
>CABHPH010151530.1:0-12500 GCA_902168325.1 Peromyscus nudipes
GTGAGGAAGCTGTGGCTTGTTCTGTTTCTCTGGTCTTCCAGCATTCACCCCCAATAGCTAGACTTGGGTTTGGTCTTATTAATAAGAACTTTGAAGATTCATGCTACAGCATATTACTATAGCAAGTGATGTAAGACAAAATACATCCAGGCGTAATGGCACAGGCCTATAACCCCAGAGGCTGAGGCAGGAAGATTGCCATGGGTTTGAGGCTACTGTGGGCTATATAATAAAGTCCTGTCTCAAAAACAAAGAGGCAAATAAACAAAATAACAAATAAGTGTACACATTTAAAAAATATTCTCTATTTTTCTAGTCAAACTTTGTCCTTTGTTTTTTAAATTCGTGAGTCCTTCCAGCCTGCTGGATGAGAAAGATGTCTGTCAAGCCAAAAGAGGGTAGACATGACCACGGCAGAAGTGAGTCTCAGTTGCACACACCATTCTCCCTCGAAGGATTTTGATCCCTCCCAGTAGAGACATGGAACTTCTGGCAGACTGTTCTTCCACCAGCGGTGTTAGGGGGTGGCATTGCTAGGGTCGGAGCAAGGGGCAGGGAGATGGGGGAGAGACAATACTTAACACACCATGATCTTCCTGCCTCTCCGCAACCGCTCCACGTTGATGGGAACAGAAGACGTGGTTTCCAAAATAAAAATAATAATTATAACTTGCATTTACTGATTTTCGGTCACACACTATGAAAAGTAAGAGTTGTCACCCCACTTGGTCACTTAGAGAAAAGCCAGCAGCAGCTCGTGGATAGGCTACTTTTCTGGAGCTAACAATTATAAGCAAAGAATAAAGCTTCTGACTCATCACCAAGATGTTCATTAGTCTTTCTTCAGCCTCAGTGATGTTGTTCCTATAAATAAGCAGCTCCTGGCACTCGAGCCCCCTGCTGCTTAGCGTTAGAAACACGCGCCCTTGGTGTTTAAGCCTCCATTGCTCCTAATGCACAATGCAGAACTTATCAGCCCTCCCATTTGCCTGTTTCTGCCCTAGATGAACTTATGCCTTCGATAGCGCGTGCCTCGCCATCTCAGACTATTCAGACCAAAATCTTGGTTTTCCTTCTCTCAATCCTAGTCAACTATCAGCCTGATAATAAGACAGTGACCATTTCGACCGCCTACTCTGCCATGCTGTGACGACACAAAAGCAGGTCTAATTTACTGTTTCTGCATTCACATTCTGCAAAGAAAAAGAAGCTTGCCTTCCACCCCACCCCACCCCACACGGCTCTGACTTTCTCTCATTAGAATCTCACTTCATAGACGGTCAGAAAAAAAAACCCTAAAACCCCAAAATGAAAGTTACACAACAGTCCAGTGTCCTCAGTGGAATAATTCAAATGGGTTCTGTAGTTAACTTATAGCCTCTTGGGCAGAAAATGGTCATTCTCTCCTTCCTCTTGAAACCCACAGGATTTGGTCTCCGCCTCTCTTACAGATATGCCAACCTATTACTTTTGATCTGATTTTGGCATGAGTTTAATACTCTAAGTTGGGATTTTTGAAAGTCACAGTTTGGGTCTATTTGTACTACTCTGACAAAGCTGGATAATTGATAAACGGGAAGTTATTTTTCCTTAGCTCTAGAGGCTGCAGGTCAAGGTGAAGGTTTAGTTGATGCACTGTCTGGCAAGGGTTGCTCTTTGCTCAAGCTGTGTCGGTGCTTGGTAGGTGGGTAGCAGGGATTGAGCCCGTTCCCTCAAGCCCCTTTATATGAGGGCTCTAATCCCATTCATGACTCACTTCTTTAGGCCCCAGATCTAAATACTATCACACGGACCACTAAATTTAAGTATGTGAATGGGGGAGGAACGGACATTCAAACCATAACAGTCACTTGACGTCACTGGGCCTCAATTTTATTATTTGTATAAAAAAAAAGTACACTGTGATGCCATTAAAGCTCTTTCCAGCTTTAATTTTTCAGTTTTCCTTATCAGCAACCCTTGTCCCCATCACATCCCTCTTCTCTGAATGACTCCTGCTCTAACCCGCCACACCAGCACCCATTAAAAGTTTCCTCATAATTATAGAGCTTTAGATGAGTTACTTGTGGAAACGGGGAAAAATCAAAGAAATGGCTAAATTACTGGTAGACACATAAAGATTATAGTAATTTAAATACGAAAATCCAAAGTTCTCACAATTATCGAGGGTAGGAGGCTCAATCTCTGTTTTATTCTAAATTTTAAATCCTTTAATCCACGTGGAATTTAAGGGGCTGCCCCTCCACTTATCCCTATAATCTATGCTTACTGTGGATTTTTGAACCTCAGAAACAACCTACAGATTACGTCAATAATGAGATATAATATCCTAAAAAGTGAGCTAATTATATAGCATCTTAAAAAGTGACTAAGTTGTTTACATTTTTAATCAAAGTAGTAACATTTTTCAGCCTTATGTTTAGCCAAAATACAGATTTGAGAAATAGGTGGTTTTTTTTTAAATAGCTTGGCAGTCTATTTTTAATTTTTAATAAATCACCCCATGATTAACCAGGTAGTCTCTTAATTAACTGCACCTCATAGATTTCTTCAGAGACTATAATTACATCCTAGATTAACATTCAGAACACCTGCTTCTCTGGGTTTCATGATTTCAGCCCTGAATCCTTTGACATACAGAGCTATAATCATTGAGAATTTTATGGTTTTAAACAAGTGTAGTCTGCTCCACCTTCCCAGCTGGGCATAGCCTGCTCTGTGTGACGTGAGTTTTCTTTACTGAAGCTGTGGTCCACCATCTTTCACTTTAGGTTAGTAATTTAGGAAAACTGAGATACATGGCCCCAAAGCCAAGACTATGAGGAACTCCAGTGTCCTGCTTTCAATTTCCATGTCTTATACCAAATTATTATCATGTATGAAAGCAAGAAGAATGGATCTGAGCATTCTTCCCAATCTCACCAGTCAGCATAATGTGCCAACACTAAAATGAAGGAGTGAATAGACATAGTTAAAAATTTATTTCAACATAAAGCTCTTATCCATGAACTTTGTGTGCACATCCTAAGCATTTATCCAGCTGAAGAGACAGCAGCAACAACTCAGAAATCACCTGCATAAACTGCTCCCTCTGGTCCTTCAAATAAATTTCTGTTGTGTTACTATTAATTTCCATAGGATGAATTCCAAACAGATATATTAAAACCTATTTAATATATGTTTAGCCTATTAGTAGGGAAGCATACATTGTGCAATATTTAATGAGATCTAATTTTTTTAACTGTTGATATGTTGTGGTCAGATTGGAAGTGTGACACCCAGTCTTACTAATCTCTTCGGTGGTGTTGGACAAGTTTGATGGGCATGTTAGAATAACCAACATTATTTCACCTAAGGAGCCCATGCTACACTTCAATGCTCTAAACAACAGTCCTTACTCCAGGCACTCTAGCTACTCAGGAGCACTGATGATCTCTATTCCTTCTCTATAAATGATCATGATTATATTGGACCCATCTATCAGTCCTATATACCCCACCACTACTCCAACTTCATTGTCACAATTTTTTTATTATGTATTTCGGTAAAGATCTGTGTGTTGAAACTTACAGCTGATGAACTAGAATATTTTACTGAGCCCATTTTAAAACTGAGGTCATGCAATCAGCATCGCTAAAGGGAAAGGCTTCAAATTACACATGCCAGGTGCAACAGGAAAATGAGTCAACCCCGGAGTGATACCAGGTGAGAAACCATGCGTGTCTGCAGGCTGGGAATCTAAAATTTTCAATGTCTATTATATGAGCTTCTGGTGTCCTAGGCAACTTTCATTATCAACTGGATGTAGCCTAGAGTCACCTGAGAAGGAAGTCTCAATCAGAGGATTGCCCAGATCAGATTGACCCGAGAGTATATCCATGAAGAACTGTCTTGTTTGTTAACTGACCTAAGAGGGCCCAGTCCACTGTGGGCAGCACCATTCCCTGGACAGTTGGTTCTGGATTGTATTTTTTTTAAAGGTAGCAAAGTGTAAGCCTGAGAGTGAGCTAGCTAGTCTTCCTCGCTAGTTCCTGCTTTCAAATTTCTACTTGAGTTCCTGCCCTGACTTCTCTCAGTAGTAGGCTGTAACCTGGAAGGGTCAGTCAGGTAAATCCTTTCCTCCTCTAAATCACTTTTGCTTAGAGGTTTTTGCTTTTCTTTTCAACAGAAAGGAAACTAGAATAAGTAGAATCTGCCTTATAAAATACTTGGCATGGTCCAGCAGCACACAGAGGGACAAGGCTACCCTCATCACTTGACTTGTATTTCACTGCTCAGGGAAGAAAGTGCTAAATGGAATACCTCTTCTTTTTCCCTGCACAAACTCCCTTTTCAGGCATGAGTACCATCAAGATATATTTAATCTTTTCATTTTCTACAACTAGTTCTGTCCCTTTGGCCCATTTGATAAAAATTGCCTTCAATTTTTTGGTTAGGCAAAAGAACTGCACCTCCTCTCAGGGCATAAAACCCAGCAACCATCCCTTACAAGGGTCTCTATGGTTTTACTTGGAACATTAGGGATGTTTGCCACAGTGAAGTCCCACAGGACTCAATCCATACATTGTGATGCTGCCTTTGACCTTTAGGGGAGGTGATCTACCATTAGGCTTATTAGAGCTACTTCTAAAGCATGTTAGAAAAGCCCCTTTTTTCTAAATTCAAGATCAATGGGAGTTCATACATAATCAAGAACAGCTGTGTACAACAGAGATCCTGACAGAAGACTTGTGCTGAGTGTCACATGATCAGCCTCAAAAAAAAAAAAAAAAAAAAAAAAAAACCACTGAGAGAGTCTGCTCCTTCTTTTATAGATGGGTAGATGAGTGAATGGATGAGGAGTGAATATCCACTGAAGGGAAGAAGTGAAGGTTTAATATCTCTCAGAACCAAATTAAAGAGGGGTCTTCAAAGCTGCTATCTCCCGTGGGCCCTCTCCAAAGAAGAGTCCAACAATTTTAATAGCTGTGGACAACAATTCACAACACATCACAAAGGAAAGTGTTATCTACCTCTTAAACATTCCAGAATCAAGGTAATCTATCTGGTTTAGTAGTTACCTCAGGTCACTGATCTATACCCAAAAGCTGACAATACTGAGTTCATCAGTCAATCAGCCTGGCCTGTGACGGAAACCTTCCTGGCTTTGCAGGGTCAGAAAGAAAAAAAAAAGATACAAACCACTTTCTTGTGCTAAATCTGTTCTTTCCAAATGTAATAATCTTGACATAGAAAATAATATGTGTCTAGGACATATTTTTTTCTAGGAAAAACAAATTATCAGGTGTTACAGAAAGAAAGGTCTCCCTGACCTTGGCTTGCCTCAGAGAGTCATTTCCAAGGAAGGGACTAATTAGATTCAGAAAAGCAGCCGCTGACCACTGTCTAGTTGGAAGTGAAGGTTTGTCTCATGTTGGTGAATACAATGGAATAACAGAGGTTGTTAATCAAATGGCTAGCTGTGCAAGGAGATAGGTGTGGTAGTTTGAATGTAATTGGCCCCCATAAGCTCATAGGGAGTGGCACTTTTAGGAGGTGTGGCTTTGTTGCAGTAGGTGTGGCCTTGTTGGAGGAAGTGTGTCACTGTGGGGATGGGAGGTTTCATATATGCTCAAGCCATGCCCAGTGTCTCAAACCATTTTCTGTTGTCTGTGGGACAAAATGTAGGACTCTCAGCTCCCTCTCCAGCACCATGTCTGCCTGCACACCACCCTATCACACCACGATAATAGTGGATTAAACTTCTGAAAATGTAAACCGCCCAAATTAAATATTTTTTTCCTTTATAAGAGCTGCTGTGGTCATGGTGTCTCTTTACAGCAATAGACATCCTAACTAAGACAGCAGGTAAGGATGAAGGGGCACAACCATGGCTATCACTGCTGACCAGCTCTAACAGTAATGAGAACAGTGTGCTCACAAAGGCAGGTAACAGAGCACCTGCTTTGTCTCTTTTTTTCCTTCCTCTCCCTATGAGAGAGGGACGGTCATTTTTTTTTCTGCTGACATTTGGACTAGTGGTAAGGCCTAGACAGAAAAGCTCCAGACAGAAAGGAGTGTCTCTGATGTAACCTTCAGATGCGGAGCAGGCAACCTGAGCACCTGACCGTAGAGAACCAGACCACAGCAAACTCAGTCCCCTGGATTCAGTTCCCCAGCATGATTAAATCCTAGCACTGTCTGGGGACCAACTCCATCTTCTGCTCATGTGTCTAAAATCCAAAATCTGTTAAAGAAAATAAATAACGAATTGGTGTTCCTTCGGAATGCCTTCAGATTTGGAAACCCAACCCCATCTGTTTCAGCACACCGAATCCTGCATCCCCAGTGGACGAAGAGGTAGGACAGGGTGGTTGAAAGAACGTGAGAGATGTCAAGAGTACGTCATGAACTTGAACCCCAGGTCAGCCAATTACAATGAAGCCATTTACACTGTGTTTGGGATGTCATGTAAACCTTTGACCCGCCCTTTCATCGTCTGCAACCTGGAAGACAGTAGCTGTTCGACATAACCGTTCTGGAATCTGACGAGAGAGAGGCTGGATGTGCAGAAAGCCACAGTACGTCAGGATCATTTTGCTCTCAGTACCGTTTCACTCCTTCGTGGGCACTATTCAGGCTAACTGGGGAGATTCGGCCTCCAGAGCAGCACTGAGGGAGACAGTTTATTTTGTAATCATTTCAGAGAAAAGGTTGTGTGAAGCTTTGCTAAAATTAGCCACCCTGTTCTCTGGTAAGCCTTCATTTCATATGAAGCCTGTTTCCTTTCTCTAATCCTCTTTTATAAGCAGCTGGTATTCCCATCATGGACGATCCCTCCTGGATTCTTCTGACCTGTGATAAAAATATGCACTAAGTAAATAGACATCTAATCAGTGCATTATAGTTACGGCTTATCCAGGAAGACTGAATACATTTTATTTTCTCAATGGATTCAACTTTATCCATTCATTATTCATTTTCTGCGAGTAGAAAGCTGACACAGATACATTCAGCCTCGAATTGGATGAGCATTTTCAAAGATTTTTCGACAGACTGAAAAACCAGACCTCCTGCTCTGTTTAATTATACGCTTGTGTTATCGCCCCCAAAATGGTGCTGGGTCATAAATGTCCTGAGACTGCTCTTGGTGAGGGAGGAGGGTAAGGTCGTAAAGCTTCATTGTTGTTCAGTGGGCACCTGGCCCCGCACACCTGCTCTTGTAAAAGAAAAAACTAAAATCCTTCTGAACTCTAGAGACCAATCAAACCGGCAATCTCTCTTCTCCTTTAACCGGAAACGCCGGGTGCCACGCCCTTTGGTTTCTCGGTGGGCTGGTCGTTGTTTTTCCTCTGCCTTCACATCTTTTGCTGAGTGAAATACAAGTTTACATCTCGTAGAACTTAATTATTACTTCCTGAATTATTTTTTTTCTCTAAAGCATTTTAGTGAGAAGTTTAGTTTGAAGGCAATGCGTGGCACCCTACTTTTTTTGTTCTGTAGGTTCCAAGTGAGAGATGTGTGGAGCACTGCCCTGTCCTGACTGAAACTGAGGGATGAATATGGTGTATCTGTCATGTTTCCTACTTTTTGCAGCATCGTCTGATGATTCAATATCTTAGAACCTTGAGATCCCAGGTAGAGCTGTCTCTTCCTGTGGTTAGCCAATTCCTAGATACGAGTAAAATCCCTCTCTGCAGCAAGCTTTTGGTATGCAAACTATCAGATTCTGAACCCGTATCTGCATGCATTTTTTTTCCATATCCTGATCTAGAATACTATCTTCCCGCCCCCCATTAATACCAAGGCTAGGAGCTGGACAGCTGCAGACTACCCCCACAGCTGAGCCCTAGGAACTGTTCAAGCCTACTTCCTCTTCTCATCTTTCTCCTCTCTACACAAGAAGCACAAGCCAGGCCCTGGCCCACGCTTCTCCTTTGTTCCTCCTGACTTCTGACCAAGCCCTGTGTGTGCCCACAGGGCCCATGGATCATGGCATATACCTGTCTCCTGGAAACTGTGAGCAACCAGCAACCTTTTCAGTGCAGGTGTCTCTGGATCTGTTCTCTCTACATTTTAAAGCAGGGGCTTTAAATCTGCATTAAAAAGAAAGAAATGGGGGGAAAAAGAAGAGGAAGGTGGAGGAGAAAGAAGTTGGAAAGAACGGGAGGGGATAAAGGATAGAGAGAGGCAGGGACATAGAAGGAGGAACGACAGAGGTGAGTTCTGTCTCTTGGAGCCTTTCAGCTGACTAGGAAAGGCAGGATCCAGCATAGGACGCAAAGCTCAATAGTAGTAAAGTAGATATTTGCACAATAAAGTAGATATTTGCACAATAAAGACAGCAGTGTGGTGGAAGCAAAGAACCTTCACACAACAGCAAAAGAAGAAGTAATGTATTTACACACGGTGTTCTTGGTGGAGCACTGAAATCAGCAGAATGATCGTAGCAGACACCGGACTTGTGAATGTGACCTTCAACAATGTAAAGATCAGTTTCCATCCTTCAACCATGCTGCCCTCCCTCATCCTTCTCGGTCAATGTTCTTCACCTTAGCTTAAATATTCAGGATTTTTGTCTGTGTCGTTCCGTGAGGTGACAACAGAATTAGTGATTTCAAAGAAAATAGAGTATATATTTCTACCAATAGTGAGCTGTGGGATCCCCTGGGAAGCCAATGAAAGACTTGGCCTGTCTGTTGACAACTCCTAGAATTACTTTCCTCAGGTTGTATGTTTGTTGTCTGAAATTTGTGCTTCTTTTTTAAGGCCCAATAATATTTTACACACACACACACACACACACACACACACACACACGCCCGTTTCTTTATGTATTCATTTTAAGTTGTTTCTATTTCTTGACTATTATTAATACTGCCACAAAAATATGGGTGTGCACACATTTCTTGAACATACTACTTCTGGTTCCTTTGGACATGGAGTCAGAAGCAGGACGGCTGATCTGACGGATTCTATTTCTGACATTTTGAGGAGCCTTCACACTAGTCTCTGAGTTCCTTTGGTGCTCTGTTCCCACTGAGGACGTCCATGTGCCCCTTCTTGTTGGCATACTCACAAGCACTTGTTATATTTTGTCTTATTTTGATAATGGTGATTTACACCAGTGTGAGGTAGTATCTCTAGTGCTTTAATCTACATTTCTCTGGTGCCTAGTGGTACTGACACTTCCCCCAAATATCTATTGTCCATTTATGTCTTCTTTTGGAAAATGTTTGCTCAAGGACTATGTCTGGTTTTTGTGGTGATGTATTGTGTCCCCCAATATACTGTGTCTCCCAATAAAATTTACCTGAGGATCAGAGGAAAAAGCCAGCCACTGTAGTAAACAAAAGTCATGCAATGTTAGCACACGCCTTTAATCCTATCACTCGGGAGGCAGGGATCTGTCTGGATCTCTGTGAGTTCAAGGCAACATTGGGAACAGAGCCAGGCATGGTGGCACATGCCTTAAATTACAACACCAGTTAACCATGGAGGTCTGGAGGTCTGTACAGACAGACAGGAAGTGACAGAGCTGGGCAGGAAGAGAAAGTGATGTCGCTGAACAGATGGCAGACGGCAGAAATCAGATGGCAGAACAGCAAGGCATATAGGCGTGGGTAGACAGGAAGTAGCCTCTTTGGAAGCTGCAGAATTGGTGAGGTGAGGTTAGCTGTGGCTCTCCCTATTTCCCTGATCTCTCAGGTTTTTGCCCCTATATCTGGCTCCATATTTTTTTATTTAATAAGACCGTTTAGAAATTCATCTACAGTTTTTAGTCAGGTTGTCTTGCTATTGGGTTCTCTGCGTTCTATGCATATTTTGCATTTTAACCACTTATCTGATTTTCTACTCACAAATAGCTCCTCCTGTTCCATGGGGTAGCTCCCTGGTTGTGCAGGCAGGAGCTTTCCACTTTGACATCACCTCATTTGTCTCTTTTGACTTATGCTCTCCATGCTTTCAGAATTACATATGTGTATGCTTATGTGGGTATAAAGTCCTTGCCCTGAGAACCTTCCTTTCATTGTTTCTTGTAGTGTTTTTACAACTTCAGGTCATAGGTTGCAGGTAACAGCGTTCCCATATCATTTATCAAAGAGATTGTCATTCTCCCACTGTATGCCCTTGGCACCTTTATGGGAAATTAATCGACTGTAAATATATGAGTTTATTTCTGAGCCTGGCTGCTGTCCTAGTTAGGGTTTTTATTGTTGTGCTAAAATACCATGACCAAAAGCAACTTGGGGAGGAAAGGGTTTATTTTAGCTTACAGTTCCACATGACACTTCATCACTGAGCAAAGTGAGAGGCAGAACTCAAGCAGGGCAGGAACAGGCAGGCAGGAGCTGATGCAGAGGTCATGGAGGAGTGCTGCTTACTGGTTTGCTCCTCATGGCTTGCTCAGTCGACCATCAGCCCAGGGTGGGCACCATCCATAGTGAGCTGGGCCTTCTCATCAATCATCAACCATCAATCAAGAAAATGCAGCAAAGGCTTACCCACAGCCCAATCTGGTGGAGGCATATTCACACTTGAGGTTCTTTCTTCCAAAATAACTCTAACTTATGTCAAATTGACATAAAACTAGTCAGAATAGCTGCCTATTCTATTCAGTTGGTCAATTTCTCTCTTTTAATGTCAGTACTGTGACATTTTTACTCTATAGAAATGCCATAAAGTTTGAAATCAGGGTGATAAGTCCATCATATTTCTAATGACTTATTTCCATTTTTGTATAATAAATGAGATTTTGCTTAACATCAAAAAAGTGCTCAAGAACTAAGCTAAGCACTAAAGACACAAAAATTAAGGTAGAATCCATGTGTTTAATGATGTCTTTTAATGAGTAACAAAAATAGCAGTAATTATTGTGAGAAAGATATACTATTATACATAACATGTTATATATAATACTATATATGTATGGAAGTTCATAAATTACATATTCCATTTTATATATAATGTTATGTATGTGCATGTACATGGAAGTGAAAACATCAACACAGCAAAAACATTATATATAATGTATATCTTATATTATTCCTTTATATAGCAATATAGTACCTTCTTCTTTTTCTTTTTCTTTTTTCTTTTTCTCTGATTTTTTTTTTTGGTTTTTCAAGACAGGGTTTCTCTGTGCAATGCCCTGGCTGTCCTGGAACTCACTTTGTAGACCAGGCTGGCCTCAAACTCAGAGATCCTCCTGCCTCTGCCTCCCAAGTGCTAGGATTAAAGGCGTGCGCCACCACAACCAGCTATGGTACACTCTTATAATGGACAGAAGCTCAGAGGAAAGGACTCTTCCAAAAACACACTATGTGGAGAAAGGTTGGAGAGATGGCTCAGTGATTAAGGGCACTTGCTGCTCATGCAGAGGCTCTGGGTTTGGTTCCCAGCACCCACAAGGGGGCTTAAAACACACCTGTGTAAGTCAAGTTCCAGAGAATCTGACACCCTCTCTGACTTCCATGTACAATGCACACACGTAGTGCACGTATGTATATACAGGCATAGACTCATATGTATATATATATAGAAAATAAATAAATATTTAAAATAAACCACATACTGTGGAGTCAACCAAAATTTGCTTTCTAATTGCCAAACATTTACAGAGTATTTCAAGTCCCAGTATTTCTCAGTGCTCAATGTCATTGCCAAAAGATCTAATCTCAGCACAGATGGTGGACAAGAGGAAGGCTGAGTGCTAATTATGTATTCATCTGTACCTTTAGTAAGATTTCTCCAGTTGGCAATTACTTAATACTTAATACCCATGACTCAGTTTTCCATGACTCAGTTCCCCAATCTATAAAACAGAGACAATAACATGTATCTGTCTTCTGTGATTTGGTATGTAGCATTTAAATAGCATGCTTATTTTAAAAGGACCTTATAACGATTAATTAATTTTTCCTAACTAGATGTTCCTGCCTCAAAGTGATGGCATGAAGGTTAATGTGTTGGTGTCAGCAAATGCTTTTAAAAATGAGAAGACCTCTGGCCCATAATATAGCATCTGACTTCCTTTGACACTGTGAGGTTCCCAAAGCATGCTTGCCCTTCGAGGTAGTGCCAGAGTGCAGTGTTCTTATGGTGGACCATCTCTTTAAAGGGTTTCCCAGCACAATAGATCATTGGTCACCAAAACTGTCAGCTCACTGTGACACACAAGAGAAATCCTTCTAGCAATTTAAAGCATTAAATTGAGTGCTGAGTTTAGGTATCATCTCACTAACAAACTAAAACACGGTCTGTCCACTCCAACATGTCTGAGTAACCTTGAAATTAACTACTTTCTTACACCACATCCTCCACCAACACCTGCCTTGTATCACAATTGTTCAGGGACATGTTTTCCTTCTTCCTCTGGCTTTTAGAGGTTAGGCACAGAAATTACGTTATAATGTCTAGTATCTCCCATGTCCTTGTACTGAATAACTGTGATTGTACCGAGGAGCTCCAGCATGACATCACCTAGCCAACAGGCCTACATAATCCTACTTTGTAATTGT
>CABHPH010151530.1:17500-23520 GCA_902168325.1 Peromyscus nudipes
CTTGTTTGACTCGGTTTTCACATCTTTATACATGGCCTCAAGGAATGACTTTGATGCTGAATTTTTTCTGGGGAAAAAATGAATAAGTAAATACAGAAGTCACAGAGACATAAAATGCAAAAGTAGAAATCTCTCTCTCTCTTTCTCTCATGTTTTTCTAAGAAGACTCTGTTTCAACAGCAATTTGCTTCTCTTGAGTACTGGTATGTTAATTTCTAGATTCATGAACTGGGCAGCTATTCAGTCACATTATGAAATGTTGTAACTGTAGAGACAAAAATGTGTAAGAGGCATAAAACCAGTTTAATTTGAGTTTTCCTCAGGAGAATATGAAACAAAGTTTGGCTGGATTCCATAAGGCACCCTTCTCAAGGGTGGCTAATTTATTGCCTGTCACCCTTGAAAATTTAACTCTGCAAGGGCTTGTTTGTTTGTTTGTTTGTTTTCTTTTATTCTGTTTGTTCTTTTATGAGAGCGTTTTCTTTGACCTTCTAATTTATTCCATTTATTCATGGAATTTTGCTCTGACTTTTTTTTTCCTTCTGTTTGAATCCCTTGTACATCAAGGTGGGTGGCATTCAGCTGAAAATATTCTTTCAAGAAACATCATAAAAACGTATGAAAGCAGGATTTCATTTGAGCTGCCAGGCTTATAGAAAACTGTAAGCAAAGTGAATAAACACTCTTCATATGACTTATGGTCATGAAGGAGCTACTTAAAGGAATACATTCAGTCTATTCAAAAAAAAATCTTAAAAGGGAGACATTTTTCCAGCAGGACCCTGACAGACACGGAATGAGCTCTTCCCCAACTCCTCAGCCTGCTTATCCACGTTTAGCCCCCTTTCCATCAAATACTCTTACTCTTCTATTAGCTTACAAAGGACTGACAAGGTTGACCAAATGTTTCAGTGTTTAGAACAATACACACACATTGCAAGTCAGCGCTGGCCAAGCCGAATCTAAACTCTGGTTTCGAGTTCCATTTAAACTTGATATTCGGGGAGTAAGAATTTTGATGGGTATGCTGGACGGCAGGGGATGAGGGGACAGTGACTTTGTGAACCTACCTAACTCAGACTTTGAAGCTTTCTTTCCTCATACACGCTGGCACACGCTTTTGATTTATACTTTTGTGGTGATTCCACAGACACAAGCAGATTTAGCAGGAAAGCTAGCAAATGCTGATGTCAATCTCTCTGAATGCATTTTTCATTTTTTTTTAAATGTAGATAAAGCAGTAGATGAAGAGTAATCTCAGGGGGGGTTGTGCGGGTCTAGCTGAGGGTATTGCAGTGTGTTTGTATATTGAAGGAATTATGCTCCCATGGGTGACAAAATGCAGCCGAGTCCAGGAGGAAGTCTGCTTAGTGGCGTGGAGGCCACATAAGGTCGCATTCAAAGAGTCAGCCAGGTAGGAACATGGACACTTGTTTTGTTCATGGTGACATGGAGACACCTGGCATAGAGATTCATGTACAAGTATGTTGCTAGGTGGGTGGCAGGAATAGATGATATGATTTTTCAGTGATCCAGATCACAATATTAGCAACAAGTGTGAAGAGAGGAGGAGAGGCTTGAGGGGCAGTGTGCCACACTTTTTGTCTCCATAACAGAAGCTGAGAGGGGGAAGACTTCCTGGGCTCACAGCTTCAGAGGTTTCTGTCCATCATGGTGATGAGGGCATGATGGAGAACCACAGCTTGGACTATGTGACCAAAAGGCAGACGCTGAGAATGTCTGTGTATGCAAGGCTGTCTCTACTTTCCTGCTTTGTCCCCTAGGCCACCAGCCTTTGGGATGGTGCCACCACATGCACGCAGGACATATCTTCCTCACCTGGTTAATACTCTCTGGAAACGCCATTGGAGACATCCAGAGGTGTATTTTACCAATCCCATAGGTGCTTCTTAATTCAATCAAGTTGATAGTCAAGATTATATGTCATGAGAAGAAATGATATATTCAATTAGTGTGTGATGAGGGATCGACAAAGGCACGAGGTGGGATTATGATATATATTCAAACTAGCGTGTGACAGAAAGATAGACAGAGGCACGGGGTGGGATTATTGGGCAGCTCTGAGAGCCTCTGTGAAAGCATGGAAGGAACTTGGTGGGTTTGGGGTTTTGAGTTGTGGGCAACAGTCAGCTCCAAGAGCACTGGCTCCTGTTAGTGTAGAGTTTGAAGGTGCAGACAAGGAAAACGAGTAAGGCAATGATGATGATGAGGAGGAGGAAGAGGAGGAGGAGGAGGGGGAGGAGGAGAAGGGGGAGGAGGAGGGGGAGGAGGAGGAGGGGGAGGAGAAGGAGGAGGGGGAGGGGGAGGATATAAAACAATGGCACCTAAGTTTAATGAAGAGAGAAAGGGGGTGAAATCAGGGTGCGCTGGTTGTAGTAGTCCATTCCAGGAAGAAATGCTGAAGAGACGAGAGCAGGGACTAAGAGGAGTTCAAGTCCACCCTGGGCTCCACCTTGGGCTAGCAAGATGGCTCAGTCTGTGACTCTGATGGCCCGAGTTTGGTCTCCAGCACCAACACGGTAGGAGGAGGGAACTGACTCTCACATGTTGTGGAAGTTGTCCTCTGACCTCCACACAGGCCCACGTGTATCTTTCCCCCCACCCCCACCTCTCGGACACAAAACAAACAAACAAACAAATATTGATTTATTTATTATAATAAATGAGAGGAAGGGGCATGGAAATCAATGAGGTGGTAGCAAAATCAATGGATGGCTGTATTCCAGTGGGGTTAGAGGATTATTTAAACCAAGTACCAAATGGAGCATGATGGAAAGAGAGAAGATCACCATAGCACATGATACAAATATGTGACCACAGGAATCTGTGTCCCCATGAGGAGAGGCAGAACATGAAAACCGGAAGAGAATTTCGAGACTAAATATCAGAAGGATTATCTATGTGGATGCTGAAATATTTGTGAATGGGAAGCCAGCAAATAAAAGGTATTCTTTTAGATTTATTTATTTTTAGTTTATGTATGGGTGTTTGCCTGCATGTATGTCTATGAACCATGAGGTGCCTGCTGCCCTGGAGGTCTGAAGAGGGTGTCAGATTCCCTGGAACGAGAGTTGCAGATGGTTGTGAACCACCATATGGGTGCTGGGAGCTGAACCTGGAGGCAATGCAAGAACCAGTGTTCTTAGCTGCTGAGCTGTCTCTCCATCCCCAGAAGATAAAGTTCCTAAGCAATGAGAGAAAGCAGCCATGGCTTAGGACATCTACAATAAGGAGGAGGTTGGGTATTAGTGTCAGCAGCGATGAGAAGCAAGGCTAGGGTTGTCTTGAAGAAGGATCAGTAGAAGCTGGACAACACAGCAAGGAGCATGAACAATACCTACCCCACCCTATGTACAGGGACCCAGGAGGGCAGGAGGAAATGGTCACCACAAGTGGGGTCACCTGAGCTTCTGGAGGAAGCGTCACATTGGCAGTGCTGCTGTGGTCTTGTGCATGTGTCTTCATGATGCTTCTTGTCTTTCCAAATGTTCAGTCTTCTCTTTCCCGCCGTTATCTTATGCTAACCACTGCATCACCTCCCAGATGTTTCTCAGGTTGTGGGAGGTAAGGATAAAGCATTGGAGACCAGAATAACCGACAGGATTACAGGTCAAATCTTCAATTCTTCATTGTGAGACACAGAAGGAAGGAGGGAAGGAAGGAAAGGAGGGAGGGAGGGAGGGAGGGAGGGAGGGAGGGAGGGAGGGAGGGAGAGAAGTGCTTACTTTTGTTCCTTGTGTTCTTTATCTGCTTTAACTTCGACCAGTTCTGGGAACAAGGGGGAGCCTTAACACATGGAGAGGGTTTGAATTCCACACACAGCTGTCTGGTGTCTACCCCTCCTCTAACAACTCTGAGTCAAATGAAATAATGTTTTTGAATATAGACCCTTGACATTTCTCAGTGTTAATAAGGTGTGAACAAAGGCATCTGGAAACGCCAACTATTACTTTAACTGATTTATAAAGTTTCTCTAAATAAAAAAAAATGTGCTTGTCATGCAAACATGTCTTCTCACCACCCCGCAGTCCAGGTCTCCACCCTAAACCCCACTGTAAAATTATTTCCTAGTCACTGTTCACCGTCGGCATGCTTTCACCAGCGTGTGGGATGGGTGTAAATGTCACTTAATTTGTAGATATAACCATTCAATTCCTGACTGGGAACTTGATCTGTCTTGAACTTTATCTGAGTAAATTTAGTTACAAAAGTCTTGGAACGCACCCTGTTTGCACAGTTGTGTGACTTGAACCCTGAAATTATGTTCTAATGAGGTTTTAAGAATATTGTGTGTTTTAGTAACTGTTGTAAATTGAATCCCTTTGAAATGTTTTTCCTTCTCTGAAACCACATGTGATAAACATATACTGAATAGAGCAAAGCACAGATTGTCTTGAAGAACCATGGACTCCACAGAATCAGGATGCACTGAAAATGTTTCCATCCGACACTCAAGTTATAAATCTAAGGAGGACCCAGAGTGACCTGAATTGAAGGGAAATATCGTAGCCTAATCTCTTTCACTCGCCTTTGGACGTGGGGAGTTAGGAAAACTGATGGTATGTATGCTAATTGCATAACAGTATACATGGAGGTGGGGAGCTTTGAAGGGAGATGAAATAAAAATTTTTAAAAAAGGAAGAAAGCTCTGCTCTGATGAAACTAAGCCAGGCTCCCCCCACCAGGGACTTCAGGAGCAACCCCTGAGTCTCAGCCTGGGAACCCTGTGTGTTCAGAAAAGGTGGCTAAGCCAGGTTACAAACAACCTGTGGGCTTCTCTGGTGACTATGATACTGTGTCCTGGAAGTTTTCTTTAGTAACGTAGATAGGGAAGGCATTGGATTTCTTTGCAGATCGTTAAATGGGTCATTAAGTCAATGATGACTTAATTTCCACGTCAACTCTCAATGTTATGCACATACATATTCCCACAAGCGCACGAATTACAGAAGAGACTTAATTTTTCACAGGTGCTTTAGCCAAAACCTCCTAAGTGGTTACAAGACTCAGAATATATGGAATTCAGCTTTAGAGCATATTGTGAAGGTAAAAAATTGATTTTTAATTCATCTTGTGGGTCTCCAAAGTCGAGCACTCAATGCAAAGGGAATGTAGGTAACATACCACCACCAAGTTAATGACTAAATGGTGAACTAATTTAATAAAATCTAATATTAAAATATATATCACATGTAAATTTCACATTTATGATTGCAATAAAGTTATAATAAATTCCAAGTGTATGCTTGCAATATTATTAAGTTTCATTTCCATCTCCAACTGCCTACTTTTAAAAAATATGTAATATTACATTGCACGTTTGGTTTTTACGTGGCAACTGCATTTGCCCTAATTTTTCCCTGGAGGAAGATTGAGTCATTTATTGCATTTTGAAGGAAATGGATTTCTGCAACAGAATGGAATAAAAAATGATTAAATGTGAAGTGAATCACTTAATCCTGTTTCTCGGGTCAAAGGGCATAATTATCTCCTGCTGAGATACTTATAGACGTGTGATCGTGTACCAGAACATGATGAGGTGAGAGCAGCTTCAAAGTGGGAAGCAGTAAGGAAGCTCACAAAGGCCCGAGTATGTGACAGGTGAAGGCTTCAGGAAGCATGGAGGAGGCCACACAGGGTGGGATGCGACTCACCGAAAGGCATGACTCTCTTGGATAGCTGTGTATAATTCATCTAGGTCTTTGTAAGAATTCTCTGTGATGCTATGTTAGGAGGCTTAAGCAGTGTACTGAGACAGTATTTTTCTCTGGCCATGGAACCCACAGGCCGTCCATGATGTGTTTACGAAACCCATCTTTTTTAGTTCAGATGACAATTTCGACTGGTCAAGTAATGAAGTTCCCCCACAAGTTTGCTGCATTCCAGGGGGCCTGTGTGTGTGTGGATATGAGATAGATATAACATGAGAGAGAGGGAGAGAAAGAGAGAGAGAGAGAGAGAGAGAGAGAGAGAGAGAGAGAGAGAGAGAGAGAGAGAGA
>CABHPH010151530.1:23530-47669 GCA_902168325.1 Peromyscus nudipes
AGAGAGAGAGAGAGAGAGAGAGAGAGAGAGAGAGAGAGAGAGAGAGAATTGGGGAACCTGGGCAGGAAACCAGACTTCTCTTTTAGTAGCTGTGTGGCCTCCGTTAAATTGCTCTGCCTGTCTCATTGTCTTCATCTGTGAAATGGAAATAAAGGCTTAGGTAGCAGTCTGGCACAGACACTAAAAGAAGCAGCATATGAAGAGGCATCAGCACATACCCGCTGCTGGGCAAATAGCAGTACCACTGCCACTGTGCCCTGCACTGGCTGACTGTGAACACCGGAAGCAGCAATGTCACTGTGAGGGGGCATTCATTCTACTTTGAGGGTTCTTGAAACATCAGGGTGAACATCCAAGACATCCCTGAGGCCCAGCACGTCATCTGGCCAGTGACATTTTTGTTCTCCAGGTTCCTTATTTCAGCATAAGGTCAGTGGCCGCCCTGTACCAGCATGCTGACACCTGTCTGGCTTTCCTGGGGTGATTTGAGCAGCCAGATTCTCCAGTATCTAGGGGCCCTGTGCCCTTTGCAGGTCCATGCCTGTGTCTCTTCCGAGGGACTGTTATGTCAACAACAAAGACCTCAACAGAGTCAGCATGGCTGTGATTATGTCTCCTAACTTGTATGCCGAATTTGGAAACACAGGACCTCAGACTGTGGCCTTTTTTGGAAATTGAAGAGTCTTTACAGAAGTTACTAAATTGTGGTTGGGGCTGGGGACATAGCCCAGCGGTAGAACTCTTAGTATCCATGAGAGCCTAGGATCAATCCCCAATATCAATATATGAATAACAACATAGGGGGAAAATCCAGGCTCATTCACCCTGGTGGACTCCCATCTCATATGAATGACACCACCCATAGGAAAGGGAGAAATTCAGAGGCAGGCATTCAGTACAGACAGTGTGAAGAGATATGCTGAGAAGACAGCCTTTCACCAGGCAGGGAGATAGACTGGAGTCAGCCGTGGTGGTGGTGGTGGGGGGGATCCTTTCCCTCGGCCGGTACAGTCTGGCTAACACCATGGCTTGGACTCTGCCTCCACACTGGAGAGAGCAAATGGGTCTATAAACTGCTGGTTTTGTGGTACTTAGTTACAGCACCCTTACCAGAGGAGCATTCTACAGGAAGAGGTTCACTGAGTGCCCTGTCCCCGCTGAATTTTCTTCCCTAGAAAAATGCCACTCTATCCCCGATATTGAAATGGAGATGCTTTTCTGCTCACTGTCCTCCATGCCTCTAGCTTGGTATTGTGTCTAGCTTAGTGGTATGTCATGGGAACCTTTAAAATCCAAACTGTGCAAAATGACACAAATGCCCAATTAGCACTAACAACATCTATCAGAGTCAGGAGTCCATTCCTGGAAAGCTCTTCGGGATTGCCCTTCCAACTGCCTAGGAATTATAAACTATTAGCACATTTGTCTGGAAAGCATAATAGTACAGTGTTATGCAGAACCAGCCACTCAGAGACCTGATAATTCGCTCTCTGTTCCCTAATGTAAATATATGCAAGTTCCATAAATCAAGCTAGTTTTAAAGCAATATTTTTCCTCATAGAAAAAGCAATGTGCTTTTCTGAGTCACTCCAGTCGGTCGTCACCCATCCACCTCCACTCCACACACATATACCCAGGCGTGGAGAATTTAGAATCAGAAATTTGGGACTAGCATTTTTAAAATGTCATATCTTTGCAGCCACTTTCCGGACAAATACTCATAGCTAGAAACACCAGCTTTTGCCTGTATAAAATTTTCCTTTGAAAACAAGGTCTGTTAACGTCTCTCTAATCTATCACAAATGTGTCCACAAATTGTTTTGAGTTAATGTCAGAGAATCGGGACAGAAATGCACTGGAAATGTGTGCGAAGAGGCAGGCACTGTAAGAACAGCCTTGGTTTTCCCTCTCACAGCACATCTGTCCCAAACTGCTAACACTGTCAGATAACCCTTTCTTTAGCAGCTACCAAAGAAAAGTCATTTTTAAACTAGAAACATTATTCTTTTCCTCCAAAGTGTTTGACAACCCCAGTTATTCCTAAATGGCATATAAAGTAAGTTTGGAGTCACCGTGAGAGTGTGTGTGTCTTATTTTTCAAGAGCACACTCTCACTATGTGGCCGTGGTAAGAATCTAAGGCTCTTCCTGCCTCAGTTTTCTGAGCATGGAATTTCAGGTATGCTACACCACCTGGCTGCATTGTATTTTTAGTGCATTTTAATATGAAGGAAGGAAGGAAAGAAGGAAGGAAGGAAGGAAAGAAGGAAGGAAGGAAGGGAGGGAGGAGGAAGGGAGGGAGGGAGGGAGGAAGGAAGGAAGGAAGGAAGGAAGGAAGGAAGGAAGGAAGGAAGGAAGGAAGGAAGGAAGGAAGGGAGGGAGGGAGGGAGGGAGACAGAAAGAAAGAAAGAAAGAAAGAAAGAAAGAAAGAAAGAAAGAAAGAAGAGAGAGAGAGAGAGAGAGAGAGAGAGAGAGAGAGAGAAAGGAAAGCCAAGAGAAAAAAATATAAAAACAGTAAGAAAAAATGATGTGTATTTATGTAGGAACTTTCTCATTTCTCAAGTGAACATATATTTATTTGGGTTTAAATAATCTCTTATAACTTGCTAATTACAGTTACTAGTTAAAACTAGTTTTATTAGGTGTAATTTTCTCTTTTTCCTATATAACATAATATAAAAATATCACACTATGGCAGGAATGCAGGCTTTGGAATAAAACCAATCCATAGTGCAACGCTGATTCTCTGTAAGCTCTGTGGCCTCTGACAAGTTCCCAGGTTTTTTCAGACCTCTGCTACTTTAGCTCAGAGATGAGGGTAATGTGTACCTCACATGGGAGCTGAAGGCCTGGGAGTTTACACATGTCACTGTGGCCACCCTAATGAATGATAACACCGTGAGCGATGCAGGCCATTTCTTTGCTGTGGATGTTGATCGCTCTGTATGCTGTGAATGTGTTGCTCTGATTTGGTTGATAAATAAAATGATGATTGGCCAGTAGCCAGGCAGGAAGTATAGTATAGGCGAAATAAACAGAAAGGAAAATGATGGAAACAGGAAGGCTGAGTCAGGAGACTTTACCAGCCACCACCATGAGAAGTAAGATGTAAAGTACTGATAAGCCATTAGGCACGCAGCAACTTATAGATTAATAGAAATGGGTTAATTTAAGATATAAGAACTAGATAGCAAGAAGCCTGCCATGGCCATACAGTTTATAAGTAATATAAGTCTCTGTGTGTTTACTTGGGTCTGAGCAACTTGGGCCTGAGCAGGACTGGAGAAAACTCCAGCTACATTTCTTGAATGTGACCACTCCATTAACATTGCCCCCACATGCTTCTCCATAGAAGATCATGCCCCCTGCGAGAAGTAGACTTAACTCCCTGGTGCGTGGCTCACTTGTTACCAAGAGGGTATGGCAGAAGAGATGCTTCATGACTTCTGAGCCCAGATGAGGAACTCAGGCAGCATACGGGAACACGCAGCTCACTGCTTGTTCTGGGAACACAGGAGTCGTAGCCACAGAGAGAGGAAATATGGAGATGTTTGGGGGAAATAAGGCCCACAGTGCCTAGCCTCGGAGTAATTTCAGCCCCTGTGGTGATAGGTGAGCAAAGCTGTCTCGACATGAAGCCAGCTCTAGTACCCTGGTCCTGGGGGTTACTCCCAGCATTTGCGTCTCCCCAGCTGACACCCAGGTACCCAGTGCCAGAGTTGTGTTCACCGTGGCTCCTCAACTACCACAGTAGAGAGGGTGTCCCCAAAAACCACCATGCCATACCTCTGCATGGAGTGAGATCTATGCAGCAGTAAGAATTCGATCAGTAAAACCAACGCACTCAATAACTGCTCAAGAGAGTGAAGATGGTAGGGAACCCAGGTTCCACCCAGCATTCCAGTTAATCATGTGATCAATGTGCTTGTCTTTAAAATGCAAACACCTTCTAGGAACCTAGGACTCATCCCCCTGCCTTCAATGCAGGAATAATCTGAAATTTTTCTTCAACTTGGAGAGTAGGAAAAAAAGGACATTCTAGAGGCTAGATTTAAATGGAAAGACCTTAGATGAGCTAGAGACCATCACAGGACACCAGCTGCCTAATAAGCACAAGAACACGGGGTTATGCTAGAGGACAGAGGGGAAGAAAGGGAGCCTCCCATAACCTGGGTACTTGCTGGGTACTCGCAACCGATGGACAAATCAGGCCCACTCTAAAGGAATATGGTAACTTTTATCACAAAGTCACTGAAGCTTCCTTTATCAGAATGTGTTTGCAAAACTAGATGGCTCCCACAGCTTTCACAGCTGCCCTGGTGTGTAGTTACCTCCTCAGCACACCAGCGAGGAAAGAAAGATGTTGAAGAGAAGAAAACGTTCTAAATCAAATAATCTCGCTTCCGTACCATTTTCTCCCCTCCAGATGCAAAATCCTTCACTCTAAGACTGTTATACCTACATTATCACTACGAATACAATTCGCATCTAATACATTATCTATTAGTAAAATTGGGACCAAATTTTTGATGAGACTACTGTTCATTGGATTTATGGAATACGAAAGAATGTGAAGGGCTCAGTGAAGAAATCCTTCTAGTCCCCAGGAATTTGCACTTTAAATGACCCTTCCTACAGTGGGGAAAAGATGAACACATTAAAGAACTTAGTTTGGAACTAGTTCCAGGTATTGTAAAGTGTTACAAGTCAACCCTTCAAGAAGAGGCATAAAGATGCCTTGGCACCAAAGAAAATCAGATGTTAGGGCTAGAAAGATGGCTCAGTGGTTAAAAGTGTGTGCTGCACTTGCAGAGGACCCAAGTTTGGTTCCCAGAACCCTCATCATGTGGCTCTCCATCTCCTCTAATACCAGTTGCAAGTGACCTGAAGGCCTCATCTAGCGTTCTTGAACACCTGCATTCAAAAAAGGAAATACTTAGAGAAAAAGAAAAGAAAATTTCAATTTGTCACCAAAGCCATTTTAAGTCTCATGAGCTTTGTTTCAGTAGGATCCAATGTGGAATTATTCTCAAGCTCATAATTCTTTACATTTAGAAGTCCATCCAGGCCCTGGCATTTTCCCCAGAATGTCATTGTAGAGGGATGATGCTTCTTCCTCCACAGAGGAGCATCAACAGTCAAAGAAACAGCCAGATGCACTTTGTAAGGCCAGTTCTATCTCCGAGAGCCCCTGACTGCAAACATTTTTGGGACTGAGCTGAAATCTGTCTTCCTTTTGTAGTCCAAATATTTCATAAAGCTTTAATGAAGTCATTCTAATTTTATTTCCATAGAAATTAATAATAGAAATAGAAACATACTAAATGAAGCTAGATGAGGATGTGCCCCTGTTTACAAAGGTCTACCTAGGCAGACACTTAAATAAAGAGGAGCTTCGGGGTAGCTTTCTCCTTGAGTAAGTACTCCTATTACATTGGTTACTATAAACTCTATACACTAAGGTAACAAAAGGAGAATAGAAGAAAACCTAAAAAAGACATAATGTTAACACAATGAAATATAACATGAACAAATATATATACACTTGTAAAACATTCCTAGTAAAAGCAAACATTAGCATGGATTGTAAAAGAAACATAATTCCAAGCACTGAGCTTTGATTTACATAGAAGTACAGAATAAAAATTCTCAAAGACAGCTCTAAGAATGCTTTCACAATTCAAGATGTTTTAAAAAATAAACTGCAAAGACAAAAAAATCAGAACAAAGCAATGTCCTTTGCATTCTGTTCGCAATACAGAATAAAGAGGTGGTTTTTCTATTCTGAGTATGTTTAGAGGTTGTGTGAGTTTAATTTATAAATAATTCTGAAACATTAAAAGAGACATGAGGGGAGTTTGTTCTGTAAGTTAAATAGGAATTTGATCTCAACATCATTAAAAATAAACTTTCACCTGTTACTAATTTTCTTCTTAGTTCCAAAGCCATTGTTTGTTTAAATGAAAAGAAAAAAGCACCCTGATGTTGTTTATATAGTCCAAATAACAGAACAAATTGCAAAGGCCCATGCAGGCTAAAAAGCAAATAAAAGAACTTTGCAACAATATGCTGAAAATTTGAGCCGGGCTGCAATCGATGCTAAGTCCTCCATCCAGAGCCTCAGATACAACCGCAGGGAGCACAGTGGCAAGCCACACTGCGACTTCTTTATGTGGGCCATTTTTAATTGTGGACTTGTAATAAACTGAAAATTGAAACTTGCATTACAAAAAGTCTTCCACAACCTCTGCCAGCAAAGAAAAAAAAAAGGAACTTATTTTTGTGTGGTGTCTTTGCCTTTGGTTTTATTATTATGAAGGGTGTGTCAGATCATGTGTGTGTAATTGTGTGTCTGTTTATAGTTTACGTTTGTATCATGTTGGCATTGCCTTCCATTTTCCATAGCATCCTAGACCCTTGCCCAACAACAAGCGGAAATGGCCCTTAGGGGGTTCCAAATCCTAGATGGAACTAATCAGGTCTTTGTCATCCACAAGAACGACAAGACCATGGCCAGAACTTCAACATGAAGTTTTTATAATTTGGAGCCAAGTTTCTAGACCCGGCTTTCCAAACTTGTAGAGTAGGCACCTCCAGAGAATGCTGCAGCCAATCAAGAGAGAGAGAGAGAGAGAGAGAGAGAGAGAGAGAGAGAGAGAGAGAGAGAGAGAGAGAGAGAAGGTATCTCTGCAAAAGTTGAATTCGAGTCTTGGCAAAAAGTAGAGTTTAGGTGGTCTGTCATTCCACACAGGAAAGAACAAAAGACAATTCTTTATTTACTGAATGTATCATCCAGGCCTCACTGGAAGAAACACAATAAATATCCAATGATTCCAGTGACCCTTCCGGCCTCCCTCTCTCTCTCCCTCACTTCTATTCACTAATCAACCAATAAGCCTTTGTTTTTTAAAACTTTTAAGCCTTAGTACCCAGCAAGGCATGATGTTTGCCCTTAGTGTGGAAACCACCTGTGCGAGGGATCTACTCTGCCACCTGATGGCCATTCTTCCCTATTCCCTCCCTGAAGCACCATCTGTGAACTCTCTATCCACAGCGCTGCTCCCTCAGTTTACACCCTTCCCCTTCCTGAGGATCTAGAGTCTTCTAGGATTGATTCTCTAAGTCATCTTTGGGTTTCAAGATGGTACCGCCCTTGTTTTCTCACACCTCTGACAAGCTCTCTCTGCCTCTTCTTCTCCAGTCCCTGGTCATCACTGTGATTCCACCCTTTCTTTCAGTCCTCCGGTTCGGTTTCATAGCTCCCCTCAGCTTTGTTCAAATGTTCCCAATCTGTTCCTTACTCTTGTTTCTTTCCTAGAGTCAGGGCCACATCTCTGGCTCCACATCAACAATTATATCCACATATTCCACAGGGATCGCTGGGGTTTAAAGATGGTTTGGATGTTGAAAATGTTATATTAATGGGGTAGAAATATAATTGACAGATTAGGATTAGATAATCACAAGGGTATAGGACCCAAGAATGAGTACTGGAGGTCTTACTAGAGAGATGGGGGGAGGGGGAGGGGGAGAGAGACGGGGGAGGGGACTTTGCATGATACCTTGAGCAAGAAGAGCCACTTTCTGATTTATTCTTGTAAAGCACATTCACTCACAAATCTCACAGATGCATTTATTGATGACACATGGCCATTGGTACTCATACAAGTGTACAGTGAGATCCTTGTTCCCATCTAACATTTTCCCACATTCTCATTTAGGCTTGCTTAAATCTATAGTCTTCAGTGTACCCAGGTTGTTTGATGGGTAACACTATTATCAATCCATTTCTCCCCAGATTTCCTGGTAAACCTGGGTTTCATAGGGTGTCACAGGGACCCAGACTTTGAAGCATCTTGTCAGTCAGTATTCAGTGAAAGTAGAAGTCTTCTGTATAAAGGTTCTCTGTAAACCCCAAGCTTTATTATTGTATTGTGGACAGTGCAAGTCAGTTCCTTAGGAAATGAAAAAGAGACGAGTCAGTATGGCATCTCTGGCATTGGTCCTAGGACCCCCCTACTTTTCCCCCTAATTGAGTTTTCTATTTTCAGTCTTTCTCCTCTTGCCACACCTAACTCGACACTATTCTGAGACCCAGACATGTTCTTACAGCCTTGACCTGTTTCACTCATAACCTAGGCTGCCTGTCTAGACTGTTTTTTTTTTTCTTTCTTTTTTTAATCAACAGATAAGTGAATTTCATGACCCCTGTGAATTAAAGTTGTAGGGAGGATCGTGCTGGAGCCATCTGGTCACCTGGCCTTGGACATCATTATCGTATTTACTCAAGCAACAATGTCAAAATAAATCTTTTTAAAAGACTGCATGTCTGTGAGCAGCTGGGTGTCATCCTCTGAAATATCCTGGGACACTGTCACATGCTAGCTCCTGGCTGCACCATTATGCCTTATAAGCCAAGAGAATTGTGTCTGTCTTATAGGCTGCTCCTCTCTCGCCCCTCCCTCTGAATAAATGTCACTTCTGTTGAAACAAAAACCTTTCCATCAACTGAGAATTGGGGTCATACCCCAGTCTGAACTTAATAACCCCACTTCTCATTTCTTAAAATACATACCTGCTTCAAGTTCTCTTGGGAGCTAACTACTAAACACGTAGATTTATGTGATGTCGGCCGTGTTTTAAGGTGCTACTTAAGAACGTCTGCCCCGTGAAGGTTTTCATCACATCCAAGCACATCAAGTCAAAAGCTTCTAGGAACTATGCAGTGAGCCTTGGTGATGTGTATTCTGCAGGAACAACAGAAGTTCTTATATCTATTTTGAGCAAACCGTCTTTGCAGCCTCCAATGCAATTTATTCAAGGATGCTGCTCACAGCAGGATCCCGCCTCAAATAACTAACCCTGTTACCTAGTGTTTCCTGAACAAATTCCTCTGTGAGGAACAAAACTGGGCCTTCTTGTTCCTTTTAAGGAAATGAGCTTTTTTATTGAAAGAAAGAAAAAAAAAAAAACCATGTAAGCTCAAACTGAAATTCAAGAGTCAGCAGTCTGAGGAATGCGGCACCGAGCTATAGATGGTGAGCTGGGCTGCAGCTAAAATTGGGGCTGAATTGAATAATTGAATATTTTTTTTAATCCTCAAATTCTCTCCTTCTTATATTTCCTTTTGTTTGTAAACTAAATTTGAAAATAGCTTCTTCTGGGACTTTGTCAGTCTCTGTCTGATATAAAGGATTTTAGGAAGGTATAGTAGCTCCCGGCTGTTAGAGTTTATTTAGTAATAATAAAAAAAAAACTAAAATGATAAACTGAATGGTCCTTGACTATGCCTGAAAATGGCAATATATCTCCCTTGGCATTAAGCTCAGCACAAATGCAAAGACCTGATGTATTGTCTCAGGTAGAAATACCTAGAGGAGGACAGGTGGAGAAGAATCTTGATCTCCAGTTTAGATCCTACTATGGGAAATGTGTGCATCAGACTCCAAATCCCTCCTACCTAAATGCAGGGTGATTCTGAAAATGCCTCACCAGTGTTCACAAATAATGGGCCTCCTGGCCTCATGCAAACAGCTTATTAATTAATCTATTACACCATTTGCAGTTTGGCAGAAGCTTTAGCTCCTTGGCGGATTCTGATGTTCTTTCACTCAGCGACTGTGTTTTGATTTTGTTTGTCTTAGCTGTTTGGCTGTTTTGTAACAAGGTCTTGCTAGGTAGCATAGGCTGGCTTGAAATTCATTATGAATAACTCAGAATCCTCCTGCCTCAACCTCTCCAGCACTGGCTTTGCAGATTTTGAGCGCCATGTGCCAATCATATTTCTGGTCACCCAGGACTGCGAGTGAGCAAGAAGTTTTTGTCTCTGCCTTTCAGCTCATGCCCTTGACCTTTGTGCTGGCCTCCCACCATGGTTGCCAAGGCTGCATGCCTCCTCCACCATTTTACACCAAATCTCTATTTCTGAAACTGATAAAGACTACCAGGCCCACACCTGCTCCTGGAGATGTCATTATGTTGGGGGCTGTTTGTTTGCAATTCTGGAGATGAATCCTCAGACCCTGAGAATTTGAAGCAAGCACCCTTCTGCTGAGCCACATCCCCAGCCCTTTGTTTGGGCTTTTCATTTAACTTGGCTCAGGTTCCCTTAAAATGGGTCACTGGAGAGAAAGAACACGGGTGAGCAAGTATTTCTTTGGTAGAATATAGAGTCCTTTGGGTACATTTTCAAGAACGGAATGGTTGGATCATATGGTAGATCTATTTCTAGTTTTTGAGGAGCCTCTGCATACATTTCCAGAGTGGCTGCACCTATTTGCATTCCTAACAACAGTGAATGAATGTTCCCTTTCTCCACATCTCCACCAACATGTATTGTCTTTTTTTTAAAAATCTTAGCCATTCTGACCAAGGTAAGATGAAATTTCCAAGTTGTTTTAATTGCCATTTCCTTGAAGGCTAAAGATACAGAACATTTTTACCCATTTACCTTTCTTTATTTCTTTTTCTTTTCTTTTCTTTCTTTTTTTTTGAGAAAGCTCAGTTTAGTTTCATGTACTAATTTTTAATTGGATTTTAAAACTCATTACTGCTCTATTCATGATATCCAGAAGATGGAAACAGCCTAGCTGTCCATCAGTGGATGAATGGATACTGAAAATGTGGTAATTTTACACAATGGATTATTATTCAGCTACTAAGAAAAATGAAATGAAATGTGGAGATAAATGGATGGAGTTAGACATAATCATTTTGAGTAAGAGAACCCAGATCAGAAAGACAAATACCACATGTTTTCTTTCATATGTGGATGCTAGTTTTGAATCTTTAGATATGTGTGTTTCATTAGGAATACTCATAGAGATCATAAATCAGTAAGGAGCCATGGGGGGGGGGCTTTCAAGAGAGCAGAGATAGAATGCAGGTGGTATAAAGGGGCGGTGGGGAATAATGATACAAGAAGAATTAAGTGCGGTGGGGATGGGAGGGCAGGAAGTATAGGAAAGATAAACACCAAAGACCCTTAAAAAAGTCAGATGCAAACCTAGTGCTATATAAGCTTCCTAAAATATATTTTAACAAAGGGACAATGTCGCTTCTAGATGCTACGGGTCATAAGATAAAAGGCCGAGTGTCAGAAATTGGTTACCTCTTTTAGAGTTGTGGTAATTAATGTCCCATACACCCCCCAAACATTTCAAGATATTAACGTTGCTCTCGGTTACCTTCAAGAACTTGATTTCTGAAGAGATCATATATACTCAAGACATACACCATGGAGAAATCAGACTGATATTGACCTAGAAGCTTCATCCCTACTGGATAGTTTTCATGGTGCTGAAAAGAGCTATGCATACAACCAGGGAGAAAAAAAAAATATTCACCAGCCTTACTCATCTGTAGACCCTGAAATCTAAAGTGATGATGGACCTAGCAAGACACATGCACACGGGCACAATAGCGGCATGAATGTTGAGGGAGTAACCAACCACTTTCCGATGAGCTTTATTAAGACCTGCTCCACAGCATGGAACTCATGCGCGGCACCATTATTTTGGGGCCAAGGATTTGTAGGTAGATAGGTCAAAGGGTAACCTAGAGGATAACCTAGCGATATTATTCTGCTAAATGGACAGGACATGATATTAAACCATCTCCTAATGACTTATTAGTGCACCTCTTGATCCTCATCAGAGAAGCTTCCTTTCATAGTAGATGGTGATTAATATGAACTCCCAGCTCATCAACGTGAAGAGAAGACGATATTGCAGAGTCTTCATCCTGAAATGGGACATTGATATCCTCCTCTTCCTCCTCCTAAGGCTCAGAGATTATCAGGGAGTAGGGGGTGGAAAGACTGTAAGAGCCAGAGGCAGTGAATAATTACATCAAAATGGTGTTTTTTCTGGACCCAAGAGGGCAGTTGCACTTATAAACCCACAGCATTGTGACACTATGCACAAAACCAGTGCAAAATAGGATCAAGCCAGACAAAATCCCAGGGTGGAGGGCAGCGGAGGTCACGAAGTTCTATCCCTGGCAGAGGAGCTATTGCCATTTGCTCGCTGCTGTCAGTCTCCTCTGAAGATGTTGCCCTTGGTAGGTTGACCATACTCCAACAGATGGCCCAACACCCGGGAGTCTAGGGGTAACACAAATTGGACTCAATGAATTATTTTTTAAAAAATAAATAAAACTGGGGGATGGGATGGACCTAGGAGGACTAGGGAGGAAAGAATCAAAATGCATTGTATGAAATCCTCAAAGAACTATTTTTTTTTTTAACTTTTTACAAAGAAAAAAAACAAGAAGAAGAACCACTGGAGAATTCCAGAATGATTGAATTAAACTCCAGACCATGTTCTCCACTCTCGGGACAGCCAAGAGATCAACATGTGCTAACCTGTTATGAAAGAAAAAAATATTAATAAGGCCATCTCTTATTTGTAATTGGTATTATAAATAAACTAATTAAATTCCTAAATTTCTTCATTGATAATCAGAGTGAAACGATGATACGTTAATTAATCAGCTTTTCATCACTATGACAACACACTGAAGATGAACTTGTAAGAGGGAGGGGGTGTTTTGACATGTAATTCAGATCTCAGTCCACAATTTGGGGCCCATAGGGAGGGAAGGCATCATGGCAAGCAGTGCACGTGGGAGAAAGCTGCTTGCCTTGTGCCAATGGGGGCTGGGGGCGGGGCAGAGAGTGAGGCAAGGGTCCTCCTACCCAAGGGCATGACTTTACGGTCTTCCACTAAGCCCCACCTCTTAAAGGTTCCATAGTGTCAGCATAACGACACAGGCTTGCCACCAAGCCTTCAGGACACAGCACCTGGGGGATATTTCAGATTCAAATAGGGATAAATTTAAAAGCTTTTGTGAGTTAGATCCTTTGTCCATGTCATTTTACCATATCATGTAATCCTATGATGTTAAAATGGCATGGAACTGGTTGTCTCCTTCTTTAATGCCATCACCAAACACTTCAAACCACAATGTACACAATGACAAAAGCTAGGTGCTTTTTAAAAAGTGTTTTGACAGCCACGGGATAGATAAAAATCAATTCCAATCCTTATCCTAAGAGAGTCAACGTAACATGAAGAAAACTAGATGAGTTTTCCAGTGACACTTGACCAGACTATGAGTTTCTACTCTATCACTGTCCAACCCCACGATCTGGCCAAGACCCTAGAACTCACTGAACCTTGACTTCCTTTTTTTTTTAAGATTTATTTATTTTCTGTGCATTGATGTTTTGCCTGCATGTATGTCTGTGTGAAGGTGCCAGATCCTCTGGAATTAGAGTTAGAGACAGTTGTGAGCTGCCATGTGGGTGCTGGGAATTGAACCCGGGTCCTCTGGAAGAGCAACCAGTGCTCTTAACAGCTGAGCCATCTCTCCAGCCCAAGCCTCTACTTCTTTACTCTTAATATAAGGACAAAACGTTAGGTTGGAGAGTAGTTACCAGGGATCAGACAGCATATAGCACCCTGCCTAACACATGTGAATTTTCTCTCTCTAAATCAGAGACAAAGACCAGAATTAATCCACACCCGCTACCATAAATACCAGGGCACCATGACATTACAGTCATTCTACATGGACTGCAAAGGGACTCAGTGAGGTGACCAGAGAAAATTTTAGGAAATGATGTGCTGTGGTTTATTTTTGCTCTTTGGGGGGTCCTGCCACCCAACTCCCAAATAAATCACACACGGTGGCTTATTCTTAATTATGAATGCCCAGCCGTAGCTTGGCTTATATCTTGCCAGCTTTCCTTAACCTTAAATTATCCCATTTACCTTATGCCTCTGGGCTTTTCCCATTCTCTTACTTCTGTAAATCTTACTCTTACTCCATGGCTGACTGTGTAGCTGAGTGGCTGGCCCCTGGAGTCCTCCTCCTTCTCTGGCTCCTTTTTCTTTTCCTCTCCCAGATTTCTCCTTCTATCATCCTCTCTGCCTACCAGCCCCACCTATTTCTCTCTCCTGCCTCACTATTGGCTGTTCAGCTCTTTATTAGACCATCAGGTGTTTTACACAGGCACAGTAACACAGCTTCACAGAGTTAAACAAATGCAACATAAACAAAAGGAACACACCTTAAAATAATATCCCCCAACAATGATGCCTGAGCTAATCAAGTGAGACAGTACAGATCTGGGGAGGTGAGGCTGAGGAAGATATCACAGTGCAGAAAACCCCAAGCCTGTGTCCTGGCAGAAGGCAACAGCAAGGCATAGCCCCCACCCCATGGAGGTTCATCCCGCTATCTGCACCTACGGTGGTGGCCGCAGCAGCACATTCATGCTGTAACAGCCATATGGCTTTTCACAGAAAGAATCAGGAGACTCAAGCCCACAGTGTCATTTTCTGGATGAACCAATGGCTGTAGGGTATTCTCCTGGGCTGGCTCAACCTTAGTGCTTTACTCCTGAAAGCAGAGCCATTACTTTGCATCTGCCTCCACTGCCTTGGTACGTTCATATTCATTGTCTTCCTTTTCTGGCACCAAACCAAATGTCCTGTGACTTGCAAGGCCTCTCAGGCTGCCAGAGGGCAGGGCTAGTCTTCTTCTCAGAGCAATCTAGCCCACTTGCTCACTTCTGGCTAGTATTCTGGCACCTGGTTTTAAGAGAAAAATGATGGTATGGCAGGTGTCTTTGCTGAAAATCTGTGCATGTCCCCAGATGAAGAGGAGGTTTTTTTGTTTCTGTTTTTGTTTTTGTTTTTGTTTTTTTTTTTGCCTTGGACTGTCTCTCCCCAACCCTGGACCTCTACTGCCCCCCCTTTCTGCTTATATCTCTTTAAGCCAGATTTCCAGAGCAAAGCTAAGCTGGGTTCACACCACAAATCCACATACGCTGAAGGTGCATGCATGTGGTGAGGAGAGTCCAGGAGCCTCCTAGAGAGGCACAGGGTGTTAGGAGGTTTCTCTCTCAATCAGAAGACATACAAGGAGAGGTAGGAGGTCCAAGACAAACAAACTCATTGCTCTCGCCGTCAAAGAAGAGAGTTCTTCACAGCCAGAACAGGCCACTAGCAGAAGGCAATAGGCACAAAAGCAGCCAGGTGTCTACCAACCAGTCCTGCACATACTCTGCTATAGTCTAGACCCACAGCTTCAGTCACAGAAATTATAAAATAAATCTAGACAAAGCATTAAAATTGTTGCAATTGCAAAAATATGTGAAATGCTTTATGGAAATTGCTTTATGGGGAATAAAAAGCCTTTGGCTTGTCATGCTTAACAATGGAAGGTTATTGTTATCTTTTTAATACGAGGGAGAACCACTTTGTGCCCATATGTATATACATTTGCATTCTTATGGAAGAAATGAACTTAAATTATGGAAAGATGTTTATTAAAATTCATTGCCATTCTCATACCCTTCTTTAAAAAAAAAATCCGTTACCTTGCCTCTGCAATGTCCTCTGCCCGAGATAGATGCATCAGGGCCTCAATGAGGTCAAAAGCAATGCTTCGGTGCATCCTTAGGGACTCGCCTGTATTTAGCCATTTATGTGTAAAAATTGATTTAGTTGTGTGAGTACGTTTGAGTTTTTATGTTGAGTGCATTTCTGAATTGCAAATATACCGAGTAAGATCAAGAGGAAAACAAGCCCTCAAATACACATGAAAAGCGTGGATGATTGATGGTCCAACCTGAGGTGCTTTGAAGCTCCGTGTCCTTCTGCATCCAGGGCAGGGCCTCATCTTCCAGATGCAACCAGCGTATAGGTCCTTCCTAGATATGGGGGTGTTTATTTGTTTAAAATAACAGAGTAACCCAATTTAAATTAAGATAAAAATCACTCTCATAGTTTGATGCTATTTCTTATTTCTTTGTTTTGTTTTGTAGCAAATCCATATGATTTTTTCTTCTGAATTTAAAGTAGGATCATGAAAATATTCTTATAGGAGCATAAATAATGCCATACATATACTTAAATATTTATGCTTCCTTTGAGGGGCTTTAAGTCAGATGATACACAAAAGGAGACTATGTTAGTTATATTAATATAACTATCACGTAGAGGACAATGTTTAAACAAATCCAACTTACAAAAAAAAAAATCTCTTCCCTTTCTGTGGATTCTAGAGACTCAGTGGAGTGAGGGACTGTGACTGAGCACAAACGTCCACAGCATTTGCTTTCACTTACAAGGTTTTGGTCTCCTTATAGTAAATTTTAAAGACAGTTCTTGAGATGTCAATAATGCCTAAATCTGCCTATTTGGAGGAGTTTAAAGGACATAAGATTTTATATTGATTATTCTAGGGATATTTTTGAGACATGAAATGTGTATAAACGTGATTTTATTTTTATTTATATTTATTTATTGCTTTTGCAATTACTTTCCCTGGTCTAGAAAAGCAGGTAGTGAAAAAAACTATTTTACCTCTTATTTCTAGGTATTAATACCCATGCAAGAAGACACTCTTTTTCCCCCTCTGCAACAGAAAGAAACCATTAAATACTAAATTGTAGATCTTTGAAAATACCACTAGAAATTCAATTGGTCAAATAAAAAGAAAATACAAACATCATCCAAAGAGAAAACAAAACAAAACAAAAAACTGTCATCCTGAAGAGTTAAAACAAAACAAAACAAAACAAACAAACGAAACTGCCTTTGAAAAAGATTCCAACAGCTCCAGCATTTGACAGCTTCACCCAGATGGAGAAACCAAATGTTCAGCGCTCTGCTGACTGACGTTTCCCCGGGTTTGCCCTACACTGTGTCTTATATGCTCGCTCTATTAAATCTCCCTAATGTGGCAGTTGTCTAGAGACTGAACAGAAAGGGAGTGGACCAAGAGTGTTGTAGGTAACAGCAGCCGCTGGCACCAGCCTTCTGAGGACTTACCGTGTTTGAGAAAGAAAACATTGTCAGGGTGGTAGCACGGCCCCCAGAGTAATAAAGTGGCTAGCCACCTGGAAGCAATTATGTGCATGGCCGAGATTATCCATCATGCTTTGCTCACTGTCTCTCTTGCAAAGACCTTTGTTTTTACACTCTCGGTAGCTAAATTTGGGGCTGAAAGGCTTATTTCACAAACGGTGTTTTCCACCGAGACCCTTCCACTTACTGCCATTCCCACGTGAGGTCTATCATTTGTTTGCACAGCCCCGCGACAAGCCTCAGAGCCCCTGTAATAATAAGTTGGTTACTAGGCCTGCACAAGCTGCTGCATCAATCATGCGCCTGCCAGGACAGAAACAAACGCCTCTTGCCCACCACCACCACCACTTAAGAGCGCCCAGACGGTGTCCCTCGAACGGAACTGTTTAAATGCCACTTGCCATTTAGGGCCTAATTTAATAATTCTCTAAATCAGATTATTGCTTGTAAGCCATGATTGTTAAGTTCCTTCTGACATTTATGTTCATGCAGATCCCATTATTCGCCAGGCCACTGCTGCAGGGCGTCAACTGAGTCGGCTCCTCGATGGCAAGGCTTTTCCCCCCTCAGGTCATGGGATGGCAGAACTACAGGAAACAATTGGATATTCCAAGAATATTCTAGAGAAGTCATTCTCAGTCTTCCTAATGCTATGACCTTTTAATACAGTTCCTCATGTTGTGGTGACCCCAACCATAAAATTATTTCATTGCTACTTCATTGCTACTTCATAACTGTAATTTTGCCACTGTTATGAATTGTAAATATCTGACATGCAACCCCAAAGGGTCGTGACCCATAGATTGAGAACTGTTCTTGAGCCTTGACAACTTAGCTCAACATTGCCTTAAATACTTGTAAAATGAACTGAGTAGCATTCTGGTAGTGGTGAAGATTCCATGGGATTCATACAAGCACCCTGTGCCAAGTACCTGTAAACATTTCTGTTAGAGAATTTAAATGTAGTTAATTGGCTTTATTAATATGTTACTTGCTGATCCTCTCACATATCAACTCTGCCCCAAACAAGGGAACCCTGGACAGTTTAGCAAAGGGGTTTGGTAGTTGGTTTGGGGTTTTTTGTTTTGTTTTCCCAGCCTGGTACTAGTGTCTAAACATTTTTCTCTGAAACCTGCTAGACTCCATTCTAAGACATCTCATAGAGTATTTTGTCTCCTAAAGCGCATCTAGGAAAGTGGGTATGAACTTTTGAGTTATTTATCATTTATTACATTTCTCACTGGCTATGTGTGGTAGTGTATGCCTATAATTCCAGCACTGGAAGATGAGGCAGGATGACTCAATTTGAGACTCGTCCTCACTAGATAGAGAAAACATGTGTATTAGGGATACACTGATTGGATTCAATGAGCAGTTTAAAAAACAGGGGACTCAAGGTAGACCGGAGGAACAAGAGAGCTAAAGGTCAAGGTGAATATGACTGAAATATGTTGTAGGCATGGATGAAATTCTGAGAGCATAAATTATATTTTAAAAATCCAAATCAAGCCAGGCAGTGGTGGCGCACGCCTTTAATCCCAGCACATGGAAGACAGAGCCAAGCGGATCTCTTGAGAGTTTGAGGCCAGTCTAGTCTACAGAGCAAGATCCAGAACAGGCACCAAAACTACACGGAGAAACCCTGTCTTGAAAAACCAAAAATAAATAAAAAATAAAAATAAAACAAATCAGAGAAGTCACAGCTATACTGAGACACATTCAAACACCCTGAAGAAACAATCCCTTTCCATCGAGAGCTGACATCTGAATGCTGTGGGTGGAGCCAGGCATAATTTTGAAAATAGGGATGGGAACGGAGCAGCCCCTGCTCTGCTGCTGTCTGATTGTCTGCCCTGTTTTTCAACCATTTCTCTCCTTGGTGGCATAACTTTCAAGAACTTCAGTGTGAGGTCCATAAGGCAGACTCCACATCCTTCTGTTCCATCTACACCTTCCAAATGGCTTCATCTTTGCCATTTGGAAAACCAGCTTCACCTACTTTCTGTGCAGTTCCTGCAAAAAGACCTGCCACTCACTTCAACACCTCGGGTCTGGGGCTAATGAACCACTCCTGACAGATGACGTCACTACCAAAGTCAGGCTCCTTCACTGCCGGTTTCCAGTCTCAAAGGAGGTTTTTTTGGTTTGATTTTGTTCTGTTTTGTGACTGAGGAGTCCACATACTTATACTTTCTGAAATGAAAATTTTAGTCTCATGTCAATTTGGTTTGTAAATCAACATTATAGAAGGCCGGAGAGGAGCGTGAACCTGACCTCTCATTCTGACAGGCTGACCACACATGTGAAGAACCCTTCTCCATACAAGACTCTCCATTCCAATCCTGGTCTGAACACAGAGTGAATTCCAGCCCTGTGTTTCCTCACAGCTTTCAGAATTAATTCTTTCTATTAGTGTGTGCTCAGTGTACAAAGTGATGGGTTCCAGAATGACATGTTTGATCAAGTCTATAATGTATTTTGGCCTTACTCACTCCCCATCACCATCCATTGTCCCCCTTCCCTACTGCTTCTCACCCTTTCCTGTGTCATCTTCTTCCATCTTCATGGTGTGTGTGTGTGTGTGTGTGTGTGTGTGTGTGTGTGTGTGTGTGTGTAAAACTTATGTTCCACCTTGGATAGAAAACACGCAGTATTTATCTTTCTGGGTTTACCTTATTTTGCTTAATATGCTGGTGTATAACCCCATAAATTTGTTCTTCTTTGTGGGTGAGTACAACATTACCTTCCATCTGCTGGACATTTGTGCTGACTTCATATCTTGGCTATAGTGCCTCTATCAACATGGATGGGAAGATGTTGACTTAGACTCCCTTGGGTCTGTTCCCAGGGTGGTGTCGCTGGACTCTTCTCCATCCCTTAAACAACACTCAGACAGTCTAGGTGACTGCAGTGACAGCCTTAATTCTTGGATAGTCAGCGCTCCATTTCAGCTTTTCTCAAGGCAAATTCACCACAGAGAGCCCAAGGCAGAAAGTTGACAAGAGCTTGGCAGCTGAGTCAATGGGCCCCCTCCCAGCTTAATTCACATGGCAGTCCGTAAGTTAGATAAGCCACATTTTATCAACTCCATTGTGCTTATGTAGCTCTCATACTTTAGACTGAATTAAAGTCCACTTGTGGACTTTCCTAGGATTGAGAAACATTTCTATTAAAAACAAACAAACAGCCGGGCGGTGGTGGCACACGCCTTTAATCCCAGCATTCGGGAGGCAGAGGCAGGCGGATCTCTGTGAGTTCGAGGCCAGCCTGGGCTACCGAGTGAGTTCCAGGAAAGGCGCAAAGCTACACAGAGAAACCCTGTCTCGGAAAAAAAAAAAAAAAAAAAAAACTGACTAATTTGGTAAGATAGTCTTGACCTCGGCATTACATCCCAAGCCCATAGTGATTGCTTACAGATACACGAGGACCTGTATACTGACTTTTTGATAAGGCTGCCAGGCGATCCTGAAGGCTGAAACCTCACGAACATTGACCTAACCAACAGGGATTCCTTACGAGAAGAACAGCTGCCAATCACATTCCAAGCCCTCACTGGCTGAGCTTCTCTAGCTAAGTAGCACCAGGCTTGTATCATTTTCAAAAATCATCCAAGCCACTCCACTATACCTATGGGGAATCAGGGCTGTAGAGATTTAACCAGGCAAGATTATATCCAAATATAGCATTATGTGTTTTAAACTCTGTAACATCACCCACATTCTCACACATGTCAGTCATCCGAAAGTGGGGATAATGAAGAACCAGATTCACGCAGCAATCACCAAGAGACTACTTGGTTTCTTCAGCATTTGGTAAACTAGTCCCAAGACAGCAGGCAGCACTTCCAGTTCTTATTGAAAAGCCTTCAACACACGGAGAGTCCATAAACTCTCTGAGGTGTCTGGTTCAGAATTTAACAGCCATTTCTCAGCTATGCTTCCCTCTAGACTATAACCTGCATCCTTCCGGTGGCCTCTTTTTCCTGCCATGGGAGGATGTGAAGACAGCACATGGTGGCAAACCCAGATATTCCAGTAACGGATGCAGGATCAGGGCATGCCGGGTGTTGCTGTGATCAACACCGTTCCTAAATTCCCCCTTTGTGCTCGACGGTAGGATCAGAAAGACAGGCAATTTATCAACTGTGAACATGGGTGTAAACAACTTCAAGGCTGGCATATTTTTCATACCCCCTTGAAAACTGTCATCAGCGCTGGAACATGGTGAGGAAACTGTTGATCCGTTTAAGAAACTGTCAGCAGGTGTACAAAGAAATGAGCGATGGAGGCTTTGGAAAGATCTTAGGCCAGGAGACTCCAGCTGTCCAGACATAGTTTCTCACACAGACTAACAGGGAGCAAGGAGAGCTTTGGGCAGAATACAACCTGGAGCCTGAGTGTACCAGCAACAGGAGAGAGTCACTGCAGGAAGAAATTTCTATACATGCATTCCTTATCTGTGACATACTTGAAATATAGCCAAGTCCTCTGCGCCACAGTTACCCAGAGTGTCAACGTGTGGATTGTAAATGTATGGAAACTCTGAGTCCTGCACCCCACCCCTTTTTCTAAAAATGATTGCAACCTACCGCTTGGCACCATACACTGGATCTAAGTCTTTGAAATTTTCTTTAAACCATCATGCTATCCCTCTTAAAACCCAACAGCTGTCTAGAGTTTAGGACTCTGCAGACAACATTTATATACCATTTGCTTAGTGCAAAACCGTGCAGATTTGCCCTTTATGGAAAGAGACACATGGACCATGTAGACCTCAGCCCAGCTTGAACATACCACCACAAAACATCTAACGATGGCTGAACTGCCACACTAATTAAGTGATTGGATTGAAAATTTGTCTCAGCTGTTAGCTATCAGGGACACTGACCGGGAGAACCCCAGACACAAATAAAATAAAGCAGTCATTTAAAAATCCGTTTCTGGAAGATGTGTTTGAGTAGTAGATATAATAATTTCAAATCTTTGAAAGTACTATGAAATCATCACATTCAAACTGTGTTAATCAACTTCTCATCATAACAAGAAATGCCCAAAGTAACCGACTTATGAATAGGTTCCTTCTCATTCATGCATTAGAGACTCCAGTCTAGGGCTGTGTGGCCCTGTTGATTTGGATTGGTGGCAAGGTAGCCCTTCTAAGCAGAAGCTCTTGATGGGACAAGTCATTCACTTGTGGCAAAAGACCAGAAAGAGACTGAGGACAGAACTGGGACCCACCTCAACAGCCTAAGTCTTAACCTCCTAAAAACACTTCTTTGAGAAGGAAGACTTTAATATTGACTAGGCTTGCTGGAAATATCACAAGTTCAACCTACTGCAATCAGTCTTGTGCATCACAGGGTTAGTTTTTGAAAAACAAAATAAAATAAAATAAAGCTGGTAAATTTTTAGCCTATTTTGCTAGAATGTTAGTAACGGCACATTCTATTAAAATTGGGGCTGTTCTTTCTTTACAACACTCTTATGGGATGTATGTATTTAATAGTAGTTGCAATTAAATTTGACTAAAGATAATGCAATAAGCAAAAGAATACAAATCCAGCTATGGAATAAAATAGGAAGTAACTGAAAAGTTAGACATTTAAACCTCAAAAGATACCAAGCCTATTCTTCAAACTCTAAGCAATTCAAGAGTGCCCTAACATTTGCGTTTGGCTCAGCTGACTGTATGAAACCATTCTTTCTTCTGTATCACTTAGTAATGTAGCACAGACTTTTGCTAACAGCAAACAAATTCAGACTTTTCTCATCAACAGCAGCTCCCATGAGACTTACGAAAGGAACACAGCAAAGCGAGAAGGGGTGTACCAAATTATTACCTCCAGCTCCATTTCTCTAATCTAGTCTTGTGTTCTCCGATTGTGCCAAACACAACTTATTTTCAAAACTGCAGGAAACAATGTCCCTGAGTTTTACAAGAGAATGGATTTGGGTGCTGGGAGTAAACAGACTGCTTGGAGTCATCTTGCTGGCTGACTTAGTTCACGGCACACTGGAGTCCACCGTGAAAGGATGCATTGCCTTGGCTCACTCAGTGCTAGCCTAGCCAGGCTCACCTTTTCACACATGAATAGTCAGCTTCTCACATCTCCCAAGTTCTAGTTTTGTTGTTTTGTGTATTGTTTGGGACTTAGCTGCTTCCTTTGAGCTAGCTGGTCATGGCTACTGTACATGCAATGAAATACATGATAAACGGTAGTGGGGTTTTTTGTTGTTGTTGTTGCTGTTGTTTGTTTGTTTGTTTGTTTGTTTTTGTTTTAACTCTCTGGGGACCTGCTGCCCAGCTCCCAAATAAATACACAGAGACTTATTCTTACTTATGAATGCTCGGCCTCAGCTTGGTTTGTTTCTAGCCAGTCTTTCTAACTTAAATTATCCCATTTCTCTTTAACTATGCTTTGCCTCTGGGCTTTTTACCTTTCTTTATTCTATATATCTTTCTTTCCCTCTTACTCCACGGCTGACTGTGTGGCTGTGTGGCTGGGTGGCTTTGTGGCTGGCCCCTGGTGTCCTCCTCTCCTCTTTTTTTCACTCCTCCCATTCTCCTCTCGAGCCTAGATTTCTCCTATTTATTCTCTGCCTGGCAGCCCCACCTATCTCTCTCCTGCTTTGCTATTGGCTGTTCAGCTCTTTATTAGACCATTCAGGAGTTTTAGGCAGGCAAAGTAACAGAGATTTACAGAGTTAAACAAATGCAACATGAAAGAAATGCAACACATCTTTGCATCATTAAACAAATATTCCACAGCATAAATGAATGTAACACATCTTAAACTAATATTCCGCGACAATAAACAGACTAATCCAGATCACAGTATTACCACCGAGAATATCTGTATCTAATATTTGGGTGTCAGAGTACAAATCCAAGTCAAACCCAGCATCGACTCTCTATCATATGTTTGCTTGAGCATAGAGAAGTAATTGTTACATGCTGGTGGCTAAATCTGAAGAACATTCCACCCATTCCTGTAACTTGTAGTCTTATTTTTTAATGACAGATGATAGTTTTGTAATGAAAGATACCTACTTTGAAAAGTTCCTGAGTAAGTACTCAGGCTAAAGACCTTATGTCAGGGAAAGGAAGTATTACAGAGTGCTGTAGCTGGTCAAGCCTGTGATATGCATTAGTCATAGGGAGGAAATTGTCCTCTAGTAGAGTCCCAGTGTGATAATCATAACAACCAGCACTCCCACCAAAGTTCTTTAAATGGTCTGTGGTGCCCTTTTTTTTTTTTTT
>CABHPH010151531.1:0-27789 GCA_902168325.1 Peromyscus nudipes
GGGGAGATATTCTTCCAGGCCTGAGACCCTGTGTCCTAAAGAGAGTAGGTTAAGGGTTAGATCCTGAGAGGACAAGAGTGAAGGCCTGGGCCTGTTACCACATTTCTCAAAATCCCTTTCTTCGGCCCTCTTTTCTGCCTTCCTTTTCGCTCCCATTCATTTCTTCCTGCTTCCAGTGGGTATGTGCACGCATCTTGGAGCTCTGGCCATGTCTATATAGCATGGAACGGTCTCTCCCTGCCCTAGCAGTAGGTTAGAAAATGCAACATTAAAGAGTTCTGGTTGTGGTTTTATTTTTATTTTTATTATTTTTATTTTTTACAAATAAGCTCTGATGGATGGCATCAGAGTGTGTCCAAATCACTGTGTTATCCCAAGTGACTCAACCAGAACAAACCAGGACAACAAACCATCTTCAGAGCTGAACCAATATTTTGTTCCCTTCAAGCCTCAGTGGAGCCTGAGACTGAAGCCTGAAGTGCTGATCCCTGAAGAAGAAGTAAGGGCCCTCAGCTCAAAACTACCCTGCCTCCCTGACTTCAATCCCACAATCCCCTGTGCCTCTGGTCCCCAGGATAGCTCAGAAATACTCCAGGCCTCCCTGTGACCACCATTCCTTCAGTGTCTTTGGTCAGAGGGCCCTTCCTTTCCCTTCACCTCTCACATGCATGCTAAATACTGACTCATGCTTCAAAGCTGGAGTCGATTCTTTATTGTTTTTCCAACAAGTTCTAATTGGAAGTTCAGCACAATCCACAGGCCAATTTGGTTAGTGAAGATCCCAAAGATGAAAGACACATGGTGCCTGTTCTTAAACACTATACAGTCTAAGGGCAGGACAAATGGTTTAGTGAGTGAAAGCTCTTACTGCACAAGCAAGACAACCTCAGGTGATACCCAGGGTCCATAATGAAATGAATAGAAAAGAAGTATGTGGTGGCATGCATCTGTAATCCCAGTGTTCCTACAGTGAGATGGAGGGAGAAGGAGAGTAGAGCACCACCAGGCTTGGAGGACAGAGTGACTGAAGGAAGAGACATCCTGCTTCAACACGGAAGAATGAGAGACCAAACTCCCCAAAGTCATCTTCTGATCTGCATGGACACAATCATGTACAAACCTATGCTCACATACACACATATATCTAATAATAAATAAATAGTTTAGTCACATGCAGTGAGATGCACTCATAGCAAGAGATGCAGTGCAAGAATTCTAGTGAGCTCACACTGCTGGTGCATAGACCTCCATCTTGAAGTCCTTGTGAACATCATAATAGGTCCCTTAGGCTCTTTGGAGATGTTGGCCCCTGACATAGCTGGAGATGTGTAGGAGAAGACAGGAATTCTAGGAGATAGCAACCATTTCTCCTAATATCATTATTCCCAATTTAGAGATAAGTAGACACTAAATGAGTGTCCAAAATGCTGAGTTAACAAACAGTAGAGGTGTTTTGGGTTCCAGTAGGTATCAGTCTAAAGTTTGTCTCTTAATCATTAACTCAGCCTGGCTTTAACTTGTCTTGGGAATCTTGGCACAAAGGATTCCAGGGATGACCATTTTTTGTTTCTGTCTTGAGACCTATCTTATTATATCATATCCCAAACTACCTCTGGACTCCTGGGCTTCCTAATCCTCCTACCTCAGTATCCAAATCACTGAGATTACAGTCATGTGCCACTGTGCTCAATCCTGCTTTGAAGACTTAACAACCAGAGAAACAGCAGGACAGGTATGAGCTGTTCCACAAAGGGCCAAACCCTAAGCACAGAGAAGGTTTGTGGTGGAAGAAGGTTAGTTAGTGTGAGGCTGGGAACACACCCAGATGTCATAGGCTCTACCTTAAAGCAGGTGTGCCATGGTGTCCATGGAGAGCATGTGTGTGATGTGAAATGAGCATCAGTGATCTGAAAGTGAAAAAAATGAGATGATTTCTGAATCTTTTTTTGAATTTATTTTATTTTATTTTACAATATAATTCAACTTTACATATCAGCCATAGATTCCCCGGTTCTCCCTCCTCCCGCCCCGCCCCCCTCCCCCCGGCCCACCCCCCATTTCCATCTCCTCCAGGGCAAAGACTCCCCCGAGGATTGAGATCAACCTGGTGGACTCAGCCCAGGCAGGTCTAGTCCCCTCCTCCCAGGCTGAGCCAAGGGTCTCTACTAAGCCCCAGGTTTCAAACAGCCAATTCATGCACTGAGCACAGGACCCGGTCCAACTGCCTGGATGCCTCCTAAACAGATCAAGCCAATCAACTGTCTCACCCATTCAGAGGGCCTGATCCAGTTGGGGGCCCCTCAGCCATTGGTTCACAGTTCATGTGTTTCCATTCATTTGGCCACTTGTCCCTGTATTCCATCCATCCCTGGTCCCAACAACTCTTGCTCAAATAAACCCTCCTCCTCGCCAATTGGACTCCCAGAGCTCCACCCGGGGCCTGACTGTGGATATATGCATCTAGTTCCCTCGGTCACTGGATGGGGTTTCTAGCACGACAATTAGGGTGTTTGGCCATCCTATCACCAGGGTAGGTCAGATAGGGCTATCTTTTGCTCAATAGCGGAGTGTTCTCTGACAACATAATGCCGGTCTTCCCTTTTCTTCTATACAATGGCGACCATCTGATCTACATTGTGGGGCTGTGATAAAGGTCAAATTAAGTAATAACAAATGAGAGACTATCAAACCCATTTCCTGGGACACGACAGAAGATGAATTCTCATGAACTTCTATGTCTTGCAAAGATTTCCCACCATGCTAAGGAGGTGGGTCTGGGCTCATTCATTTCCTCTGCCACAGAGCAGACTAGAGTCTGAGACCCCTCTCCATATGGCAGGAGGGACCCTGGTAACAACCCTGTCAGGGAGTGGCTAGGGACAGATCCCCAGGGCACTGAGCAGAGCTTGTTAGAGTCAAAAGGAAGAATAGGGTTCATCCTTAGGAACAACCAAGGGAACAAGGAAGCACCCATCCCCTGAAGAAAAGAACGGGTAATTGTATCATTAATAATACTTACCATAGTCCCAGTGCTTTCTCAGGCTAATTAATTCTCTTCCAAATCCTGGAAAACAAATAACTGGTGTGTCTATTTCTGAACCATGGATGTGGAGAAGCATAGCCTCAACTATGTCTGATGAAGAGCACAGCTGTTTCACTGCATCCTAGGGCCATGTTACCCTGGGCAGGAAGAGCCTTGGTGGGTATTTAGCTTATTTATCAAGTCTGTCTTCAAATAAGTACAGTTACCCAAGGAAATAACAACACAAGGAATCCCACTTTGTCATTTTCATTTTAACAATGTGTCCCAAGAGACAGTACCAGGAAGTCATAGGGTTTGTTCAGCCAGTGTGATGGTTAAAATCAGTTTTATCTCTTTTCCTGGAATTTAGGATTAAGCCCTTGTACCATTACAAGACTTGTAGTTAGCTCTCAACTCCCATGGTCCTCTACTCATTGTGTTTTGCCAACTAAAACCAGGGGATGCTAATAAAACACATCATTTCTTTGCCTACACAGCAGGGTATTGTCAACTACGGAAAATTAGAAGAGACAAACCAAGTCACAGAATAAAGGGAAATACAGCTCACAAAACCAGATGAGTGAACATGGTTTCTGGAAGAACCATATTGAAATGTTTGATCTTAGGAATCATCAACCGTATATTTATTTTTGTTGCTACTTCATAACTGTAATTTTGATAGTGAGCGGTGTCCAGTTCCTAAGAACATCAGAAATATGTGTTTTCAGATGTTTCTGACCCACAGGTTGACAACTGCTGGTTTAGAAAGATGATAAGATTCAGCAACACAAATGAAACGGTAGGTAGAGGAAAATTCCAGCTTCTAGGCATGACATGACCACTGCTGGCTTGAAATAAGAGCTGGTATGATCACAGACAAGATAATCTCAAAAGATCAAGTAATTAGGCCTATTAAAGTTCTGCTGTAGGGCAGAGGACAGGGCTCATCAGCCCCTCACCACAGAGTCCATCCACCATTCTCCTCTTCACAGTATGCATGGGCAGTTCAAGACTTAGAGACAATGGGAGGTTGACAGAGTAGAAACTCAAGTAGAAGTGCTCCTTTGGTGACTTGTCACCAATACCAGCAGGGGGTTCTCAATGACACAGCTCTCATTAAGTCACCCATGCACCTATAAGTACCACACCCCAATTCTCATTCCAATAATGCCACACTTTCATTGATTTAGGAACTAGACTGGATGGAGACATGCCTGAGATCTATTGGTGTCCAATCTGAAGGAAGTGGGCATTTCTACGTATCTTTCCTGGAAAAGTCACACAACTGTGTAGATGAATTTCTAAATGATCTTATTAAATAAAATCATGGAGCCAGAAATTCCTGCCTGCCAAGTGATAGGATTAAAGGCTTGTGCTACTGTTGCCTGACTTCTTTATTTACTTATAATGGCTGGCCTTTTCCTCTGATCTCCAGGCAAGCTTTATTTATTAAAATACAAATAAAATATCACCGCATTTCAGCACAAATAAAATATCACCACAACTGTTGTTCAAGTACAGACAAGATGCACAGTGAGTGAATAAATAATAAACAAATGAAAATGCTTTAAGCCCAGAACAAATCAACCTGGGGAGTGAGTTTGTCCCTCTATACTCCTCTGACCATCAGACCCAGAGCATGGCTGCACCTAAGAAACTGAATGCTCTAATATTTTATATAGTGTAAGAAGACAATAAACACATATTTGTTAAGCAAGTAAATCACAAAAGCAATCAAAAGTGTAATCAGTCACACAATCACTTGATGATATTGACAATTCCATCTTATTGATAAACAGTTTTCCAGTAATACAGCACAAAAGGAAATAAAAAAAGAACTCTAGTGTAACAGCTAGTAAATAATTAGACATTAATTATCTCTGACTGGAAGAAAAATGTAACTCAGTTATCCCAGGAGACCTCCATTATGAACAGGGAAAACAATGTGTCACAGATTCTAACCTATTTATAGCTTGGGCCCACAAATGATCTGTTGCTAAAAAAGAAAAAATCCATTAATCTCCCAACTCAAGAAGCAATGTTATATTTTGAATAAAAACAAAATAAACAAAATTAAAGTGGGAAATGAATCAGATATGCTGTAATTAGTTTGAAAGAGCCAGAATTCGCTGCCTAACTCTCCCTGAAACTCCAGGCTCATCCATCAAAGTAAAGTGCATCAGATGACATGGGGATTTTCCATTCCCTTTTCAGACTGAATTAACCAGTTGATCTGAATGGTAATTTGACAGGACGCTGGAAGGGAAAACTTAGGTGATAGGATTATAACAGAGGTGGGAGAAAATGCTTAATAAAGTTTGGTGGTGCCCTTGCTCTGTGCCTATAATCCCTTACCTTGTGTTGTAGCTCTTCATTCATTCCTTTCTCCCTTACCTTGTATCATAACTCTTCATTCATTCCATTCTCCCTCACCTTGTGTTGTAGCTCTTCATTCATTCCATTCTCCCTTATCTTGTGTTGTAGCTCTTCATTCATTCCTTTCTCCTTCACTCACCTTGCATTGTAACTTTTCATTCATCCCATTCTCCCTCACCTTGTGTTGTAGCTCTTCATTCATTCCATTCTTACTTTTCTATCTGGGAGTTCTTAGGAGGCTCTAATTTCTCTGACTAGAATCTGAGAAGGATCATGTGCATTTTCTAATCTATCTTTACAGATTTCAAAATCTGAGACAGTGACTGGTTTGCTCTTGTTAGTACAACACAATCAACTGAAGCTCCAGGACCAAGCTCCTAGGCACGTGTCCCCAGCCCTGTGCCACACAGCTCAACAATGGCAGAAGTACAGGCAGGGAATGGCAAAGCAGTTTCTTGCTGAAAGCAGTCTTGATCTCCAGAACTCTTTCTGGGTGGGAGCCCTCCTGTGTAATCACGATGTAGAAGGCCAGGTCTTCCTTTCCCAGGCTCCACATTCTGCATGCTGTTCAGACAATCATATGTTCTCCTAGACTCCTGTTGGGGCATGTAGGCTTTGCTCTGCTTTCTCTTGCTGATATTTTCTCCCTTCCTTACTTTGGCACATCCTGATAAGAGATTTTCTAGAATAGTTAAGTGACTGGTTCAGTGGTAGTACAGGTAGAATAAGCCCTTCAGTTGTGTTTATGTACCTAAAATAGCTCCCTTTACTAGTATGAATGGAGCCATGTGAGCAGGCTGCAGGTGAGCACAGGGCCGGCAAAGAGAAATAAAACATACCAGATGTTTCCATTCTATGACAAGCGAAAGGAAGCAGACAAATAAAAGCCCAGTGATGACAGTTTTTTACAGAAAAAGTAAGAGATGACATTACCAAATAATGTATATGATTGTATGTTCTAGTGCACACATTTGAATATTTTGATAATAACGATTGAATTCAGGGTCTTTGTGCACTCAACTTTTAAGTTACAGCCCCAACCCTACACAGGACTTTTGTATTACATTTTGTGATAGGAGACCTGTATTATGTTCATAAGAAAAACAACATATAGTTACTATTTTTAATAGGAAATGATAAACACAAAGATGGCCTGCCTACCTGAGAAACAGTTTAAGAAATTGTCCAAGCACCAGCTAAGACTCCTAGCAATAATGGAGAGGGTGCCTGAACTTACTTTCCCCTACAATTAGATTAGTGACAACCTTAATTGTCATCATAGAACCTGCATCCAGTAAGTGATGGAAGCAGATACAGTGATCCACAACCAAGCACTGGGCTGAGCTACTAGACTTCAGTTGAAGAGAGGGAGGAGGGATCACAGGTGCAAGTGAGGTCAAGATCATGATGGGGAAAACCACAGAGACAGCTGACCCAAGCTGTTGGGAGCTCATGGACTCTGACCTGTCAGCTGGGGAACATGCATGGGACCAAACTAGTCCCTCTGAATGTGGGTGACAGTTATGTGGCTAGATCTATTTGGGGAGCCCCTGGCAGTGGGACCAGGACTTATCCCGGGTATATGAAATGGCTTTTTGGAACACATTCACTAGGTTTGGATACTTTGCTCAGCCTAGACACAGTGGGGAGGGTCTTCGCCCTACCTCAACTTAGTATGCCAGACTTTGTTGACTGCCCAAGGGAGGTCTTACCTTTTCTGAGGAGTGGATGGGGGTTGGGACTGGGGAATGTTGGGGGGCAGAGAAGGGGAGAAAGTAGGGACTGTGATTGGTATGCAAAATGAAAAAAAGACTTTTTTTTAAAGAAAAAATAAGAAATTATGTCCAAATATTCTCCGTGAGTATGGAAATACTGCCGAGAGTTGATAGGGGCTTGGGGTCCCAGGTTTTTGTAGACTACTGTGCTTTCTTTCTTTTATCTAGGAGTTTTCAAGGGCACATGTTTTTGTGGGCTTTGTGAAGTTCTCACAGGTGTGTATCTCTGAAATAAACTCAGTTAGTAAAAGAGAAAGTATTGAGACTCTCCAATGTAACAGCTGTTTGATAAAGGATATCTTGTTGACTTACCAACCTAGCTCTAAAGGCAGGTGTAATTTCTGCTATTTCAGAAGCTCAATCAGACATGGTCCTGTGCCCAGCCTAATGTTGGAGTGGGCAGTAGTAAGTGAGGAATAGAGAGAACCAAGGTCTGTCTTCTCAGTCACTCCCTTGGTGACATGTGTATCTCACCACTTCCTCAGAGTTTGGAGTCATGGCTCTCAGGGTCTCACCACCCGAGCTCAGTTAGTGATAAAGTCAGCACAGAAGTGGTAAAGTAAAAATGAACTTAATGAGTGCATTCTAATCTCATAAAATCAGCGTTCCTTTTAGAACAGGAAACTTGGACCCAGACAGACTATATTAGACAATGTAAGACAATGTAAGGCATAGAGAGGATATAGCCATTACAAGGTAAGGAACGAGTGCTGGACAGATATTTCCTCCAGAGCCCTCCGATGGAACCAGTCCTTAATCTTGAACTTACAACCTCCAGAATTCCGAGAGAAAAAAATAAACTGGTTGAGTCATTCATTTGGTGGTATTTTGCTATGGAAATCCTATCAACCCAACAGGGCACATAAATGTCAATTTTAGTGGTACAAATATGCACTTAGGAGCACATGGAATTTGGGGTAGCCCATTTATAAGCATGAAGCTGAAAGGCAGATGGAAGAGAAGGCAGGTTTAGGATAAAGAGTCTATGAAGCTGGCTTGCTTTCTGCCTGTATCAGCCCTGCTTCCACAAATAGATCTGTGGGCACAAATTATTCAGAAGCATGCTCATTGAAACCAGAAATGCATTATTTAATTTTTTTGCAACAGATGCACCTTTTAAATTCAGTTTGGGTTTGGGCCAAAATTACAATATTAAATTTTAATATTCAAACATGAGCATGGGTTTCCATTCCATGAACATACACTCACTTTCTCATCCCCAATAGCCTGGGAGGCAAGAGGAAAGGGATCCAAGTGGAGTTAAGTTGGGACTGATCTCCCTATCTAAGTGGTCATGTGACCTAGAACCAATCACTTCCCTGTTGGAGAGTATGGTTGTCCTTTCTGTAGACTAGTGGGGATGGCCTGGGTATTCTTCAAGGTTCCTTCAGCTGATTTTAATCTCAAGTCTGTGTGTCTCACAGAGTGGAGGGAGGTGGATGAAAAACAACAGAGCAGCTAAGCAGGAATTGACCTTTGTATTATTGCCATTGTCAGAGCTGGGATGGGTCACGGAGCACCATAAAAGTGAACATTGCTCAGCCTGGATAGGTGTAACGGCCTGGATAGGCTTTCTGAGGTGGCTTAGAACCCTCAGCAAGAGAATTCCATAGTGGCTAGAATTTCTCTAGCCTTTGCTGCAAATGACAAAATGTAAACATAGTATACATGCCAAAATGAAAGATTTCATGACTACAAAATCTTAGACAATTTACTGGTGCTTCTGGGGCTGCCTATGTATGGCTGTGTGAGAGTGTGGACATGCACATATTTGCTTTTGTGTCCAAGGTTTCCCAAGCAAGTTCTTAGCCTTCCTTTAGGATAATAATGCCTTGGAAAGTGGACTTTGTAGGATTGCATTTCTCTATCTTCTGTAAGGGCTACTTCTGGATTTCTGCTGCTAGCAAGAAGAAAGTGATATCACTTTTATAGTCCTTGCATGTCCCCTTCAGTCCCCAAATAGACAGTTTCCTTGCTATGTCTTCCCATTTGACTTCTACCCAAGAGTCCTTTGCCAGAACTTGGGAATAAATTGAGTCAAAAGTTGATTAATTTTTTTCCTGGCTCCCTTCTTGACCAGCTCCAATCAAACCAAGCAGAATATAAAATTTCTGTTATGTGTTGCGTGTAAAATGTCCCCTACAGGCTCATATACTCAAATACCCATTTCCCATAGAGTAGTGCTGACTTGTGGAACATTTCAGCAGTGGTTCCGAGCTAGAGGAAATGAGTCTGTTGGAGACAGGCCTTGAGGTTTATAGCCAGAACCTGCTTCACAACCAGTTTCTGCTCCCTGATGCCTGGATGATAGTGAACATCCTCACTCTTTGCAGGCACAGATGGAAACCACTCCCACCATCTTGCCTTCTCCTCCCTGATAGGCTAACCCATGAGCCACACCAACCCTTTAAGTTGTTTCTCATTCAATATTTGGTTGGGCAATAAGAAGAAATACTAATATAATTCCCAATCCCAGTGCTTTACTGCAGAATCATTGAAAGGGATTTGTGGCTTGACTCCAGCAAGGAAACCTTACACCTGACACAAAAATTCATTAGAAAATGATTTTCTTCTTAAACCTTTAGTGGGTTGGCCAGTTTTGCTATATAGCAGAGCCTAATCAAGGAAATTATATTTCATAGTCTTTGCCAAACTTCAAGGCTAAAAGCATGGCAATTTTGCCCACATTGAAGAGAAGAGGTAACTACTTATTAGAGAGGTTATCATAGGGCATGTATACCATACCATGCTTCTGCAGAAGACTGTAAAACTTTTGGTGTAGAACTCTGTCCTGGAATGGTTTTGACTCTTTTTCAGACTGATTTATTCTTTATAGCCTAATGGCTCAAGGTGATTGACAGTCTATCTGAGGAGAAGAAGTAATGCATGAATGAGCAGCATCTGGCTTCAATCTCATCCAGGAGCTTCAATGAACAACTACATAAACAATAAGAATACTCCCCTTTTTCCTAAAACTCAAAGACCATCGGTGAAAAAGGAGCAGAAAGACATAAGAGCCCTTAAGGAAGTACTAGAGCAAAGCAGTATCTTCTGGGCATGGAAGGACCACTGTACTCATAAACTCATAGCAGCTATGATTGCCTGTATGAGATCTGCACAGAAGCAAGACAGTCAATACTACAGTATTGAGGAAGGACTCGGGAAACCCCACCCCTAACTGAGTAGCTATTGACAAGTGATGCCTTCTGTCGGAGGGAGATCTCTGTCGGTTTTCTTTAAGGTCGTTGCTCCTGGTAAGTAAACCACGCTCCAAGGGGTGACCCACACCCAGAAGTATATGGACAGCAGAAATTAGAGTTAATGGGTTATTAAAATTTTTAAAAAGGACATCAAGTTGTAGGGGTGGAAATATGGGGTGGACTTGGAAGGAGTTACGAATAGTGGAGACATGAATATGATCAAAACAGTGTATAAGTTTCTCAAAGATTTGTAAAAATATTAAAAAAAAAATTGCTACCTAAATTTTGGGAACGTATATTGAGTTATATGAAAGTTTTTTACCTGTTCTGTTTCATGAAATGTGGTAGACTGTGGTGGTATTATGTTCCCCAAAATATTGTGCACTCTAATAAACTTATCTGGGGTCAGAGACAGAACAGCCACAATATTAAACATAGAGGATAGGCAGTGGTAGCACACACCTTTAATCCTAGCATTCCAGAGGCAGAAATTTGTCTGGATTTCTGTGAGTTCAAGGCCACAAAGATACAGCCAAGCACGGTGATACACGCCTTTAATCCCAGAAAGTGAACCTTTAATCCCAGGGAGTGATGGCAGAAAGCAGAAAGATATATAAGGCGTGAAGACCAGAAACTAGAAGCATTAGGCTGGTTAAGCTTTCAGGCTTTGGAGCAGCAGTTCAGCTGAGATCCATTTGGATGAGGACACAGAAGCTTCCAGTCTGAGAAAACAGGATCAGCTGAGGAACTGGCAAGGTGAGGTAGCTGTGGCATGTTCTGCTTCTCTGATTTTCCAGCATTCACCCCAATAACTGGCCTTTAGTTTGATTTTATTAATAAGACTTTTTAAGATTCCTGCTACAGTAGACACCTGTGGAGGTTTGAATGATGTTTCCCCATAGTCTTGAGCATTTGAATACCTGGTCTCTAGTTGGTGTACTGTTTGGTTAGGTGGGGGTGTGGCTTTGCTCGAATGAGTATGTCAAAGGGACCAGGCTTTGAGAACTCTGAAACTCTTGTCATTTCCAGTTAGCTCTGCTTCGTGCTTGTGGTTAAGGTGTGAGCCCTCAGTTTCCTGCCCTTGCCACTATATCTCCACTTCACCACTCTGGAGCCATTAGCCCAAATAAACTCTTTACTCTGCAAGTTGACTTGGTCATGGTATTTTGTCACAGTGATGGAAAAGTTATCAATACAGCACTTACTGTCAATCCTATTTTGTGTCAAATCCAGGACTCAGAATTTTGAGCAAGAGCTGTGAGGCAAGATTGCCAACTGTTGGCAAATTCCTTCAACAAGCAAACACCTATAAACTATGTATGTTCCATGTACTATTCCGAGTCTTCTTCATCTGTCAGACTTCACAGCAGGTCCATGGCACCAGGATCACCATTAACCTCATTTTGTGTGAGAAAACTGGGGCTTAGAGAGGTCTGTCAACTTCTGTTAAGTCTATACAGTTGGCCAGTATGGAGGCTAAAGTTAACCCCAAGTTTGCAATCTCAGAAGTTAGATTTAATATTTGCTGTCTACTGCTACCATGTCAAAAAAAAGATTTCTTGTTAGAATGTGTGCCTTCCCAAGGGTCAGCATGGTAACCCTGAGTAGAAATGGTATAGCCTCATTCAGAAACGATCTGCTGAATTTTAACAGTGCAGGGAAATGGGACATCTAGAATCAAACAGAGAAGAAAGCAGACTAGGACCTAAACCACAGGTTAAAATGCCGAGCTAAACTGGCTGTGTGTTTGATGACATATGGGCAGTTCTATTAGGCCAGTTTCTTACTGCTGCTATAACAAGAGGCTTCTCATTTAACGGCTTCAAACATTGTCACTGCATTACTTTATAGTCTTGGAGTCTGAAATGATTATCAGTGGGGTAATAATAACAGGAGGCAAAAAGCTGGATCTCCCATGAGGATCTGTAGGGTCCCCATGGAGTAGTCTGCTCCTGGGCAGGGGATGGATTGGGGAATTTTCAACTGAGGACAGGGAGAAAAGTGAAGACCCCCTACCTGATTGCCATCAGGTTTTAGCAGCTGACTCAAGGGGGTGGTGTGAGGGAAGAAGGTGGTGTCCTGAGGGAGGCTGTGGAATCCCCAGGGAACGGAGGTAGAAAGGCAAGGCAGCCCCTGCCAGGTGGTCTGTTACAAAGTTAGGGATGAGACTGGTGAATTGCTGTGGGGGACAGGAAGGAGGAGGAAGATTGCCTGTCTGGATTCCATGGCGGGGAGGTTCCCAGGTAGAGTGTGCCTCAAGATATTGGAGGCTGACACAGAGGGATGGGGTGAGGGAAGAAGGCTGGGTCGTGCAAGGGGCTGTGGAATCCCCACAGAATGGAGCACTTAAAAATAAAAAAAAAAAATAAAAAATAAAAAAAAAAGGAAAGAAAGAAATTTTAAAAAAACAGAAAAAATTTTTTTAGGAGAGAGTCAGCTGCATGCCATGCACAATGAGTTGACCACATACAAACTCTCCCTGAGATATTTGTCTACAAGTACATTCCATTTTAGATGTTTGGTCCATAGTATATATGCTGCATACAAACAAATGTGTCCTAGATCTTCAAAAAGAAGACAAATGCTGCTGAATCAGAAAGCCATGAACTGGTTAAAGAGCAAACATTTCTCACAGTTCTGGATACTAAGAAGAACAACACCAAGGCACCGGCCTGGTAGCATTCTCTGGTTGGCTTGCAAATGACTTACTCTGTCCTTACAAAATGGAGAGTGAGCTGCTATTGTTTGTCTTATTTCATGGCCACTAACCTCATAGTGGGGGTACCATTCACATGACTAATTTAAGTATAAATGTTGCCCAACGGCCCCCCATTCCAAAGCATCACATTGGGACTTAGGGCTTCAACATATAAATTTTGGGAAAACACATTTACAACAGTCGAGATCAATAAATTTTCCCTCCATCCAAAAAAAAAAAAAAAAAAAAGGTGTACTAGAGGGGTTGTTTCAATCTATTTTAATTTAATTTATAAAGACGCTGAAAATCAGCTGTTTTCTACCCTTTCTTGCAGGCTCCTTTGCGTTGCCTCTTGAGGTTTTATACTACAGTTTCAAGCTCATAATTCTGTGTTAGTCTCACAAATACTGAGTTGTTAGAGGCATGACCATTTGAAAGCTAGGAAGGCTGAGGTTTGGAAAAGTTAAAGCGTTCACAGAAGGTGAAACAGGAGTTTAGTCAATGGGGGAGAGAATGACTGAGGATGCAATAGAGAGATCCAGAGTCCAACCTGGTGACTTGTTTTTTTCATTTGGCAAAATCCAGCTGTCTATTGAACACACTTTACCATTATCTACCACAGTACCGCCGCCATGACTGACATTTGTCATCTACTATCTCCATGTTACACCGTTCCCAAAACAAAATGTGGCCCCAGGGCCCTCCATCACATAGCCAGCTTCTGCCACGGGCTGTGCCACTGACTGCCTATCCTATTTACACTTTCCTCTTACCTTCTTCCACTCTCCTGCTCACAGACTTGAGACAATACACGTCCTTAGTTCCAGGAAGGATTTCTTAGGGCTTATGGCCTAGAGCTTTGCCAGTTGCTTGGCCCCATTTTAACCCACACATAATATGTATAAGCATATTATTGTTATTTTGATATATTGCACTAGAATGAACTGTGTGTTTTATACACATGCACACAGCGTCATAAAATAGTATTATAAATTATGTGTAAAGACGGGAGTAGATGCTTTAAAATATTTATTCCATTGCCGTTATAGATACATCTCGTATTTAGGCTTTACAGAAACTAGAAAGAATGACTCTAATCTTTTGGTGCCAGATGATTACATGTTTCAAATGGTCCTAAATCTTGCATGCCTGCTGAATCAGACTCAGAAAGCTCATCTTGATAAGGTCCATATGGTTATTTTTGCTGCACAAGCAAAGAGAAAGAACAATTGTCATTCTACAGCACACTCCCTAGATTCTGGTTTGTATTTAGGCAATAATTGTGGTGTGTGATTAGTTTGTTTGTTTGTTTGTTTTTTCAAGACATGGTTTCTCTGTGTAGCTTTGGAGCCTATCCTGGAACTCACTCTGTAGACCAGGCTGGCCTTGAACTCACAGAGATCCGCCTGCCTCTGCCTCCCAAGTGCTGGGATTAAAGGTGTGCACTACCTTTAGTTGGTTATTTTAAGGTAAAATTTCTTTTTACTTGATTTCTCAGTTACCATTTGAGAGTTCTGATTAAAATTCACTCTTGGTCTATGTAAACAGCGTCAGATAACATTACCCTTACCACACTATGTAATAATTGTATCTGTGGCATTTGGTTTCATTTTTAATTAGCTTCCACAACTGTCTACAAATGACACGGGGCAATCAGCACAAATCATTATTTTGTGACAGACCAAAGCCTTGAAGGATAAAGAAAGCAATGAGTGACAGCATACCGTGGACAAACTTTCAGTGATTTGGGTAAAGTTGATTTTATTTTCCATACTCCTTTTGGTCGGACCTTACTTTTCTCCCACTGTTACATTCTTCTGACAAGGCCACCGGTGGAAAGGACTTGCGGTAAGTAGTGGGTCCATCCACTGATGTGGGGGGGGTGTCATGACATTTGTCCACCTTTGTTCTCCCTTTCTCAGAACTTGTCAGTGTGCTTGCTTCGGAACTGTTGAAGGCCAGTGTGGAGGTGCTTGGTGTAGGGGACATGACAAGATAAACCCCAAACCTAACTAACCTAGGACCTGGTGATAGGGCTTCTGACATGGGATATCTCTGACATGTGTAATTGAGGCAGAACATTGGAAGCTTTAGTTCCCACAGGAGCAGGGAGAGAAATAGAAGCGAGAGACCAAACTAGAGAGACAACATTGCAGATGGGATTGGTGAGCAGGAGTCAGGGGACTATGAGCAAGCTGTCTGTGAGTACGATGTTATAGGGACAGCTATTGGAGCTGCTGTTAACGTTTTTTTTTTTTCTGTTATTTTTTGGACAATCACACAATGTATCTCAGAATGGCCTGAAACTCATCAGGTGTTCCTGCAGAGCCCTGAACTTGTATTCGCTCTGTCTTAGCTACTAGGTGTGAGATTACAGACATGTACCACTTAGTTCTGCTGTGTTACTAACTTAGAACACTAGTTCTGACGTGCATGTGTGTACCTTCAGCAGGAGAAAATGTGCATGTCTCTCCACTGCCTCAGGTATCTCAGAAGCAGTTCTTAACAGCTAATTCATACATCGATATAATTTAGGATTAGTAATGGGAGGAGATGTACTTCCAATACAGATGGTCTCAAGTTCCACTTTTATTTCAGTTTAATTTACTAGGTCTCTAGGTACATTAGCAATTACTTCTGGGGAAAAAAAATAGCATAAGAAGATACCAGAAGTGGTTTCTGGGATACCATGTATCAAGTTGATACAAGTAACTTGGGAAGAGGGAACTTCAATTGAGGGATGGCCCGCATCGGATTAGCATTCAGGCACGCCTATGGTGCATCTTCTCAATTAATGATTGAGGTTGGGCAGGTGGTCCTAGGCTGTATAAAAACCAAGGTGAGTAACCATGGAGAACAAGCCAGTATGCAGCTTTACTCCACAATCTCTGCTTCAGTTCTTGTCTCCAAGTTCCTGTCTTGAGTTCCTACTTTGCTTGCCATCAATAATGCACTGTAAACTGTAATCTAAACAGCACACCCACTTTGCTTTTGTTCATAGTGTTTATCACAGCAACAGAAAGCAAATTAGAATAAACTGCTCCAGAGAATGGGCTTTTGCTGTGACAGGCCTGACCGTGTTATTTTGGAGGGAGGAGTGTGGAATTGTTTGAAACTTAGAGTTGGAAAATCCCTTGAGTTCTCAGACTTACTGGGCTATTCCATGGGAGTTTGGAAGATAAGCTTGCAGATGATGGAGACAGTCTGAGCCTGCAAGACAAGCTCTGTTTGTTGCAGACTGTAGAGCGGGAGAGACAGAGCTATGCAAGACCATTGGAGATCATGAGTCAATCCTAGACATCAGACAACGAGCTATGGACAGTGTTAAAAGTTTGGCTTTTTGCCTTGATCTTATTGTTACTGTGTCCTCGTTCTTCCCTCTTGGAATAAGAAGGTGTATGTTGTTTGGTTCTTTGTTTGTTTGTTTGTTTTGGGGGGCCCAAAAGACATTGGGGTTTTGAAGAGAACTTGAACTTTCAAAGTACTGAAAATTTTAAAGACTGTGGGGCTTTTAAAGTTCTATGGTGCTTTATACTGTGATATGAATGTGAGATCTAGAAGATAAACAAGAAAAAAGTTATGGTTTATTAATGATTTGCTTGTATATCAAGTTGGTATATGGGTCACTTACGCTGGTTAGTTCCTGTCAGTGGGACACAAAAGAGAGTCACCTGTGAAGAGGGAACTTCAGTTGAAGAATTGCTTCCATAAGATTGTCTGTGGCCATGTCTTTGGGCATTTTCTTGATAAATGATTTATGTGCAATGGTACAGCCCAGGCTGGGTAGTGCCACCTCAGGGAACCTGGTCCTAAGTTGTGTAGAAAACCAAACTGAGTAGCCCTGGAGAGCAAGCCAGAAAGCAGCTTTCTTCCATGATCTCAGTTTCACTTGTGCCCCCAGGTTCTTGCCTTAAGTTCCTGCCTTGACTTCTCTCAGAGGTAAACTGTTACCTCGAAATGCAAGATGAAGTAATCCGTTCCTTCCCAAGATGCTTTTGGTCATGGTGTTCATCACAGCAAAAGAAAGCAGACTAGAACAATAATGGCTACACAGAATATAGATTCCATCACCAGGGAAGTCTGCAGAAATGCCTCCATACTTTCTGTAGTGGATGAAAAGCACTTTGAGCCAAAGACCTAGTTTTGTCATTAAATAGTGGCTATGTTTCAAGAATCCTTAATGTCTCTATTTGTAAAATTAGGGTAAGAACGTAGCTCCCAGAGAGCAATGATGTCAGGAAACCCTTTTGAGGCATCCAAGTGCTACATAAAGAACTGTTATTATTCCTCAACATGAGTCCAGTGAAAATTTCAACAAAATAAGTACCTATGACCAATTTCAAAATTGTAGCTACTGGGAGTAAAAGGAAAAATCAGGCCAGGAAGCATTAATAAATAAATAAATAAACATGAAAGTGAACAGGGAAGCTTAACTATTGGACTCTGCCTCAAATCCTTTCATATTCTGTCACTGGCTCGTCCCATACAGACCCTGAGCAGTCAGTACAATCATCCCCCTCTCCACAGAAACATTCACAAAGTAATGAACTTTATGAAGCTCGCAGAGCTCCTCTGTGAAAGAATGAGGTGCTGGCTTTGACTGACTCCAGAGTTCTTGTGCTTCCCATATACTCTGATGATTCTCTGGGGTTCTTTGGGTAGTTTTATTTCCCCTACTGAAGCCATTCCACATCCCTCTCTTCTCCCAGACTAGCCTCAGCAGAGATCAGCTGATGTTCCTCTATCATTACAGTCTCCCCTAATTTTCCACATCACACTGATTACTCCATTTGCTGACAATCCTTCCATCAATCTTTCAGTTAATGTCTGTCTTTACACTATATGAAATCTTTTAGCTGGCTAAACTGGAAACAAATGCACTCTTGCAAACAAACAAAAAGGTCTTCCTCAATCAATACCACTGAAGCCCATTTTCATCTTAAGACTTTAGTTAGGGCAGAGCCTAGGGGTGGGAAGAGGCCTGGGGTATGTCTGACCTCATCTGGCACTTGGAGCTAGATTTGTGCAAGAGAAGTATTTAGTCATCCCAGGTTTAATTAAATTTAAAAAAGTAATTTTTATTATAACTCTTGGGGAGACCAGATGACATGTGAGTTTCAGCAATTTTAATATTCAAAATAAAAATTCAGCAAGTATATGTTGACTACACCATGCTCTGTGCCAAGGGATTGTTCTTGAGCTGAACACAATAATTGTTGTGGATAACAATTAGCCTGGTTCTTAATGGACTTGCTAATTCAATTTTACCTCCAGTGCTTGAAAGAATGTCACTATCCCCTTTTAGAACCATTGCTTTTTGTCTCACAACTTGCATGCTCAATTCTAAATGTTTAGGCAGGCATCAGAGACTCTAGTCAAGAGTCTAAGACGTAGCTTGTGCCTTCACATCTAACCTTTGCTAAAAACTACACTGTCCTGGTCTTCAGTCCTAGAAACTATCCTTTTGACAGCTCTATTTCTATGTGATTATCTGTTTCCCATCACATACCTCCTCTACCCTAACCACACAGGCGTAAGGCCTAAGCAGGATCTTGCTACTCCTGTTTCTTCTAATCAGTCTACGCATATCATTTCCCATCCTTCAGAGCCATGCATGTTTTTGTACCATATAAAGGGTTTCTGTTACCTAGTAATAGGATTCTAGGAGCAGTGGGCACTATCCAAACGCTTCATGAGCCATGTCACAAATGCTCCACTGTTTAGGTCTACGAAAGTCTGCCTGCCAACTTCCCAAGAAGCACAGGAGTTGTATACCTCCAACTTCTGCAGTCTTCCCTGAAAAGATGGATGATGGATTCAGTCCTGGTAAAAGTTTTATACTCTATAGCTGTCTCTGAGCACTGGCCACACAAGGTGTCTCTCTCAGTGTTCTACGTGGACAATCTCATAGTGACTCGAAGGGCACTCTGTGAAGTTAGCCCATCAAGAAGATGGGGTAACAGGCTTTGTGGTGGTCTATTTTCAGTTTTTGCCTGTACCAAATCTTTATGCATGGAGGCTTTACCTACAGTGTAAAATAAACTTGTCTCCTTCAACAGATATAAACATCAGTGCTAGTTCACTTCATAGCCCAAGCTTTTTCTATTTTCTGTAATCTGTCCCCTTGCTTTCTACTGCTCTGGTATGTAGAGAGAAAACAAAAATAGACATCAGTGCTTACAATACCATGCACTGATAACATAGCCTCAGCATTTTCCCTCTTTTCAGTTCCTCTCAAGCTACCTCCTCACCTGACTATTCACTTAAATTATTCATAAAAGAGGATGCAGGTGTCTGAGAGGGGGTGGGGGATAGATGCTGCGCTATATGGATACCAGAAGGATGTACAGACAGATTTAACCTAGCTCTACTGAGATTGGGAGTAAAATTCTTTACTTGAAGAGGTTCACAGAGGAAACCCTTGAAAGAGATCTCAGTCATACCTTGTAGCCTCTAGGCCTAGCACACCTCACAGCTGGAGCAAACAGAGCTACCAGGCACTTCCCCTTCCTGCTCTGCCTTTGTTCCCGGTGGGGGTGTTTGCAGATGGCAACCTGGCCAACTGACTTCTGTCTAGACAGAAGCTACTCCCTGCAGCTCATGTAATTTCTCAGAGCCTGCCAAACCTCCACCTCTGCATGTCCCTCCTCTATGCTCACTATTCTGTATTCACCTCACTCTCCTCATCCTGTGGAAATGAACGCATCAAAGCCATACGGAGTCATTCTTCCTGGGCGTTCATGTCCTTTCTCGCCTCTCCTTTTCCTGAAACATTAATATTAATAGCTTGTTTCTTTGCAGTTGCTTTCTTCCCCCACCTCCAGGGACCAGAACCTTTCCTTGGTCTTTGTGCCTGATGGAGCATCTGTCTGAAGGCCTCTGAGGCTTGCTGGGCCGGTGATGTCTCTGGTGGAATTCCTGCTGTGCAGTGCGGATGTCACTCTACTGCCAGCTTAGTCGGGCCACACATTTTTCTGTAATATGTGCTCTTTTGGAAGAGGGGGGAAAGTGATGGCCAAACAACATAACAAAAATGCAATAAACCATCCCCCCCATTCATAACCGCTGTGCACTGGGCATTCTTTTGGCATGCCTCCCTAGAAGTACGATTCTCCAAGGCTAACCTGGGCATTCTCATTTCAAAGGGGTAAGAACCTTCCAGATGTCACACGGAATAGGAGCGTAAATCTCCTTCTAGCCAGCTCTGTATTGTGTACCCTCACCCTCTGACTATTTCCCATCTATTTGCCTCTTTTTGGGCTGAATTCCCAGAAAGGGAAACAGGGGAAAAGGCCTTCTTTCTTCTTGGTGGGCAGAGGCCCTCCTCAGCTCCCAAGACCAGGCACAGCAGAGCTGAGCCTTTGTGATCTGTGCCCTCTTGTTTCACACCTACTCCTCAGCTTTGGCATCATCCTGAGGTTCACAGACAATTTGGCATGAGGATACTTTACTGCTCACCAGTTTAAGCAAAGATGGAAAGTAACTAACTAACTGATGTAGATTTTTGTCACTCAGAAAAACTGCTGGGTCCCCCTCCTCCTCCAAAAAAAGCAACCCGTGGGGCCACACACCATGCCCTCTGCATTAATATGCACCCTTGCATCCCTTCATATCTTTCCAAAGCCTTGTGTGCGGTTTGGTCGATTTTGGTAAAATGAAGTGAATATTTTTCAGTTAGCTTATTTGCACCTTCACTAAATAAAAGGTGGCAATATTTTTTAACTTGTTTGAAAACATCCTAAAGTATTAGCCTGCTTGGAAACTTATATGAATGTGTCTCTCTGACATGTTTTCCCATTGTGTATTACCCTTATCAGTCATAACACTTCACTGGTCAAATAATCCATGTTTTGCCTATGTGTATTTTTAGTGTCTCTGTTTCCTGATTGTATACTGTATGAGGATAAGGGCTAGATCTGTTATGTCACATCCAATTTTTTCAGTAGTCATTTGTTAAATAAACACACAATAGAATGGAACTAATTCTCCGTAGTCTGTTCCAGCACAAGGAGCTCATTAGGACTGATTTTGACACCAAGCCTTCTACTAAAATGTGTTTTTCCCAAATGTACAATGAAAACATTCCCCTTGACCCTTGAAGTAGGAACACAAAAATGAAAGGGAAAAGAAAGAGGGGGCACTAGAGTGGGGAAAGATCAGATCAGATCAGTAGGGAGAGTCAGAGTATTAATATTCTGCAGAAAACAAACCTATTTAGTATTCTATGGCAGATTAAAAAAAAAAAAGAAGAAGACTGTAACAAATAACTTCCTGCTGGAAGTTTCAAATAAGCCAGACTCTAATTCTACCACTGCTGAAAAACTGTGAGTCCCACAGACAGAGAGCCAAAGCTGAGTTACAGTGAGCAAGGCCAACATATTTCCCAGGTCTCTCTAGGAGACCTAATGGGAAAATTCAAATGAGGCCACCTGCTTTATTGCATGTCACAAGGAGCGCCCCCCCCCCTCTTCCAGGAGGGCAATTTATTCTCCTAACCTTACAGCATGGGAAATGGATTTTTTTTTTCCCAATGGATTTTTCTTTCAAAGGTCATCATCTTTGCTGAGGCACAGAGCTTTTTGTTGGAAATAGATTTAGATAATTTGGAGTCTAGTATGTCAAGCTGTATTTTTTTTTCTTTTCAATTTTCTTTTTCTGTTCGGGAAGAGATCCATTCTGCTGTAGTCATGCCCCATTGAACAGAGCCAAGCCTGGATATAATTATTTCCTCTGAGATAAAAGCAGCCTAATATGGAAGAAGATGTGGAAATTGGTATCTCAGAAACCTCCCAATCCAAGGCGAGAGTATTTTTATCAATGATGCACTCTCCCAAGAGGCAGGTCATTAAAATTTCAAATATGCATGTGTGTGAATGTATGCACACACAAATGTTCACACATATCTGCATGTGTCTATATAAATACATATAACCTTCAGAAGGAAGACACATGGTAATTAGCAGCGAGCAGAATCACTAACATCTAATTAGAAGAGAGGGGGGAGTCATTTTTTAAACCGTCATATATTTAATTAAGAAAAATTAGCATTTGTGTACAGGGCTACCTGTTGATAATAAAGTAAGGAAAGGTGGATTTCAGAAGAAAAAAATGGGATGGCTTTTACATACCTAGTGCCCCACACCTGTCATAAACAGCTGTTTCTTCCACCTGGAAAAGCCACATGGAGAACTGAGACTGTCTCCTATGAGTCTCTTCTCATTAAAAATCCACGGGTTTATCCAGCCATAAACCTTGGCCTTATGAGGTTTCTGGCATCCAGAACTCTGCACAGATGTGCAGGGAGTAGGGGAGACCTTGAGCAAAAGTGTGAAGAGTGGATGAAGTCCTTGTGTATTGCTGTCTTGAACTTGGCTATGTCAAGGACCAAGGCCTGGGACCCATGGGAAATTGGCAAAAGCCTACCCCACCTTAGAGAGGTGGCAAAGGCTTCCTCTGGTCCAAGTGCAAATGTTGGCAGTGTGTACAAAAGCTAGCAACCGAACGCAGCAGCTTCCCCATCCCACATGTCTATAGCCTGAGACTTCCATGCCAGAAGAGACCTCCCACCGAGACTAGCTAACCCCTCCCACTGTGTGTACATAATAAATACGTTGAGGTTCCGGATTGTTTCATAGTTGGTATGACTTCAGTAGAGGGCTCACTACACACCTGAACGCAGTTTTCTGTGTGTGTGCCTATGTGTCTGCACTTTCTTCATGCCCTCACTGACTCAGTCAGGGTTGTAGGATCTTAGCTCTGCTGAACATGGTACAGATATGACAGGTGACCATGGACCTGTCCCCTGATTCCTTGCCTTTGGTGTTGTTCTCAGAGACCAATAGAGGTCTGTAGATGCTTAAAGTGAACATGAAGATCAGCCCTCAACTTCAGGTGGCCTTCAAGCAAGACCCCCTAGAAATAATAGACTGCTTCTACTGGCCCTGCTTGTCAGCTTACTTTCAGTTTGTTCCATCTTATTCCTCACATTTTTGATCTCTAATTTATGTTTTACTGAAAATCCACCAGGACAACCTACTTTAGCATGTGGACCATATTCTCTGCCCTCCAAAAAAGTATAGCTCTGTATCTCATCTCCTTCTTCTACAGAAAATACAGACCTCACTTCATGACACTCATGAAGAAAAGTCGCTACCATCCTGCAGACCTAGTCTCCTATACTGTTACACCTGTTCCTTCTAGGCCTGGAATACTTTTTTCTGATGTTTCCAACCTAGATCTCTCATAGGCATCATTTCAGAATCTCTTTCTGTCTCTGACACCTTCTATTCACCTCTAGGGTTCTAAGGAAAACATCTTGAAGGAGGCCACATAAAACTAAAAGGCCCTCCTATGTGTACCCACAAGACTCTATATATCCCTTCCTCCCTGACCCCATGGCATACAACAAGTTTAACATACCTCCATCTCCCCTAGGATGTCTCAACTCACAGCAGGCATCCATCTCCAGTCTTTATAGCTGTAACACAAGATACTGAGTAGGTAATTTGAAAATGAGTAACTATTTAAATGATTAAATGATTAAAGTTCTGTTTCCTGTTCGTATTTGCAACAGGGCTTTGGGTTGTACAACTTTTACATCTCAATGAAGCACAAAGAATTACCTTGAACTTTTTCTTTTGCTCTCATACTGGAGCAACCAGATGCTAACTGAAACCCGTCTTCCATTGGGGACTTACTCTGGAGCCCAGATTCATGGAGCGGGCGCCACATGGAATACTACGGAGACATCAAGACAGGATTTATGGTATGACATAAATACTGCCCAGAAGTTAAAGCCAACCTCCCTATTCACAGCTCCCTGCCAGGAAAAAACCAACAAACAAACAAACACATGGTCCTAGTAACTCCAAGCAGACTAGAGACTTCTTTTCTGATTTTAGAAAGCAGGATATCAAAGTAGTTGATTTACAGTGGCTGTTGATTAGATTTACTCTAAATTTCTGATGTACGGAATTAGCAGGTGGCCATTTACAGATAAATGAGAACCCTGCCTCATTCGCCTTTAGAACCTATGCCTAGCCCCATTCTGACATTGCCTCACTGTCCCTGTGGACAGTCTAGGATAGCTTCACCTTACCCCTGCATGTTCTGATTTCTGGGCTTTCATATATGTTGCTAAAGATACCTGGAACTCTCAGATCCTTGTATGATTTCACTTGATGATGACTTTTCATTTTTCTAACATGGGATTGATTGCATATGACTTCCCCTAGGAAGCCTTCACTGGACACCCTCACAAACACATCACCAAATCCAACCTGGCAGCCTTTGTCTCTTTTTCATGGGCCTCCTTTATCCTAGAAACCAACCTGCTTTCTTTCAGCTGCCCATCATCTACCACCAGACATAATTTTCAATGAAAATAAAAATCCACTGTTGTTAACCACTGTATCTTCAATGCTAAGCACATATTACTTCCTCAAGAAATATATCTGTTTTCAAAGAAAAGACTTCTTAACAAACTCATTATGAAATAGGATCAACTATGGAGCCCTTATTTTTGTATATTGAAGAAGATCCACAATCACTAGGATGCTGGAGGAGTGGCATCATTTAGAAAAAAAAATGCTGCATCATAGACATTTTACTCTACACCACTTTGGATAGCAACCCTTAAACCAAACAACTATTCTATCTACACATACCTTTGTGCATTTTGATACCTGCAAATCCTTTTCAAGTATTTTTTTTCACTCAAAACACAGTGCACATAGTGTGTTTCATCATGGCCTTTTCTTGCGTACTTTGTTCTTCTTTACCTCTCTACCACTGCCCTCTCCCACCTTCCTGTCATGCTCTTATTGGTCCCCTTCCTCCTTCCCAATATCCCTCCTTTCCTGTCTCATGTACTCCCTGGTGCTGTCTTTCCCCTCTTCCCCCACTTAAAATTTCTTCAAGAAATATCTTTGAGGGAATGAATCAACTAATGATTATTCATGAACAAATGAAATTTCATCTGTTTCTGTTACTTCAAGGTAATTCACTCCAGTGCTCTGATGTTTTTAAAGTAAGGGCAGACAAGGTCTAGTTATTTGTCCTAGGCTTTAATCTAGAATATTTATCTAGTTCTAAACCAGTTAAAACACTATCATGTAAAAACCCTAAGTCACTTTCTTTATAAGTTGTGAAAGGCTACTTTTGATAGTAGAAGACATGTCTCAGAGTCTTACTCACTGAAATCTGTAAGCTCACACACATACATACATACATACATACATACATACATACACACACACACACACACACACACACACACACACACACACGTACATAGCACGAATTGTTAGAAGGTCTTATTAATAAAAACAAACCCAGGAGCCAGATATTGGGTGAACACTGAAAGATCAGAGAAACAGAACAAGCCACAGGTAACCTCACCTTGCCAATTCCTCAGCTGATCCTGTTTCCTCAGACAGGAAGCCTCTGTGTCATCATCCAAATGGATCTCAGCTGAACTGCTGCTCAAAAGCCTAAAGGCTTAAAAAAGTTCTAGTTCCTGGTCCTCATACCTTATACACCTTTCTTCTTCCTGCCATCAGTTCCTGGGATTAAAGGTGTGTGTCACCACGCCTGGCTGTTTCCAGTGTGACCTTGAACTCACAGAGATATGGAAGGATCTCTGCCTCCTGAATGCCAGAATTAAAAGCGTGTGCTACCACTGCCAAAACCTATATTTAATATAATGGCTGTTCTGTTCTCTGACCCCCAGGTAAGTTTATTGGGGTGCACAATATATCAAACACACACACACACACACACACACACACACACACACACGAGACTTAATCTTCCACCTTTGAGAAGAAAGTCTTGTCTACACCTGCCACCAGGGTACCAATACTGATTTTGTTTTTGTGCTTTTTCTGATTCCAGCCTCTTCACCAGGGCTGCCCCTGCATAAGCTTAAAATAAATCTCAACCTCTGACCAGCTGGGCCTCCTCTAAACAACCTTCAGGAAACTTAGTTTCATCTAGAAAGGTTTGGGTTATATCATTGGCCCTTAAAAAAAAGCAGAACACTGTTCCTGTCACCAACATTGCCTGAAATGTTACCACACATTGGAATAAATTTGTTGTTTTCATTCCTGTGGCAAATGCTCCTGTAGACATTTCCCAATGGGTGGCTCATAGGAATCAAGTTCAGTTTCTTTCTTCTCTTCACACTCTAGTTCCTCTGAGAGGTACTCATGAGAGCTGGGTGTTGTAGCCTCTTTCCACAGGATGTTCACTCCTCTTCCTTTCCCCACTATTGCCTCTGAGCACTGAGATGGGGGGGCAGTGCCTGGAACCCCTTCACTGAGGCATGGATACTTGCAAACTGTTCCAACTGCACGTTTTTGTCACCAGGAATCACCCTCCTCCTACCTTGTTGCAACTACTTAAAATCTGTTCTCAAGAGAAATTGAGCTTCCTAGAGTATGTCTTGGGATTGTTTTATTCAACATCTGTTTCCTGGTTGTCTTAGTTAGGGTTTCTCTTGCTGTGAAGAAACACCATGATCACGGCAGTTCTTACAAAGGAAAACATTTCATTTGGGGTGGCTTACAGTTTCAGAGGTTCAGTCCATTATCTTCATGGTGGGAAATGTCACAGCATGCAGGCAGACATGGTGCTGGAGAGATAGCTGAGAGTTCTACATCTTGATATACAGGCAACAGGAAGTGAACTATCACTGGGTGTTGCTGTGGGATGTTCTGTATGGCAAATGTGTTGCTAATAAAACACTGATTGGCCAGTGGCTAGGCAGGAAGTATAGGCGGGACTAACAGAGAGAATAAAAAGAGCAGGAAGGTGGAAGGAGACGCTGCCAGACGCTGCCAGCCACCGCCAGGACAAGCAGTATGTAAAGATGCCGGTAAGCCACGAGCCATGTGGCAAGGAACAGAATTATAGAAATGGATTAATTTAAGATATAAGGACAGTCAGCAAGAAGCCTGCCACGGCCATACAGTTTGTAAACAATATAAGTCTCTGTGCTTACTTGGTTGGGGCTCAGCGGCTGTGGGACTGGCAGGTGAAAGAGATTTATCCTGACCGTGGGCCAGGCAGGAAAACTCAAGCTACAGGGTGTAGCTTGAGCATAGGAGACCTCACAGCACACCCCTACAGTGACACACTTCCTCCCACAAGACTATACCTACTCCAACAAGGCCACACCTACTAATAATGCCACTTCCTATAGGGGCCATTTTCTTTCAAATCACCACACTGGAGCTCAGTATATTATTTGGGTGCTTTATTAATAAGCATATAATGAACATTTGTTAATATTTGTATGAGAAAGAATGTTCTAGTTCAACTGAGCTGTAACTGGTAGTTAAACTATACAATCGGTGCTAAAGTGTCCAAAGCTCAGGCTAAGCACATGCTTAGGACACTAGGGGGAGAAAGCCAACTGAAAGCTTCATAGCTAGATGCAAAGACACATGCTTGTAAGCGCAGCACCTGAAAGGTAAAGGAAGCAAAAAAAAAGCCTCAGGGCTGTTCAGCCACATGACAAATTCAAGGCAACTGGGGTACATGAGAACCTGTCTCAAGAGAACCAAATTAAAATAAATGGAAACTGGGGGCTGGAGAGATGGCTCAGAGGTTAAGAGCACTGACTGCTCTTCCAGAGGTCCTGAGTTCAATTCCCAGTCAACCACATGGTGGCTCACAACCATCTGTAATGAGATCTGGTGCCCTCTTCTGGCCTGC